>NQII01000175.1:589958-601011 GCA_002778355.1 Clitarchus hookeri | reverse complement strand
GGGGGGGGGCGAGGCGGAGGAGCCCGCGGCGGGACTCGAACCGTCCCGGACGGCGGACCCGGGGTCGATGGTATCTGGCGGAAGGCAGCGGGGCCCCACGGCGGCAGGCGAGATGCTGGCGTCAGATAGGCTGGCTGGCCGTGTAAGCCGGGCCGTGATTACAGCCGCTGCTTCGTCGATTACCGACTATAAATAACCGGGCGGGCGACACCCACACGAGGCAGCAAGCAGCAGCGCGCCTTATCGCCTCGCGCCAAATTCCGCCTGCTTCGCCGTGCGCCCCTGTTTACCCACGTATCGCTCCTCTGCCTCGGCCTGCTGCTCTTCACGTCCTTCCACACGCGTGGGGGCCGTGGTGGTGGGGTGGTTAGACTACTCACATCCCATCTAGGTGAACCGGCCTCCATTCCCGGCAGGGTCGCCCCCGGGATTCGTGCCGGACGTGGATATCCCGTTTACCCCGCCCTTTCATTCCGGCGCTGCTCCAGACTAACCTCGCTTCACCTTCGTCGGGTCTCAAGCCCTCGATTTTACGAGCCGCCCAAGTCTCTGTACTAGCTCTTTCACACGCGTGGTTGGTTTGCGCATGCAACACCTCTTCACTTCAGTACGCAGGCTAATGAACTGGAGTTCTGTCTGCAGTCACGCAACTGTCATTTTTATACCAGTGTTTTGGTAACGGGTGGTCCCATTACGACCCAGCAGTCAACACCTTAACTTAGCATGCAACTTGGCCAAGGTTAGCATAGATGTATCTGCAATGCTTCCTTCAAGAACAATGGATCTTATCTTCCTGTAGTACTTGCAATGAAACCAACAAATGAAACGAAAAATTACCGTGTGTCAAAATGTATTTATCTTGTGCTCTCTGTAGATATCGGTCATAGATGACATTGTTAAAAGTATTTTTAACACACCTAAAGGTATTGTTAACGCGCTCGCTGCTTTTCATCGCTTCATTTTTACCCCGTACCGCCAGAGCGAGCGAAGGAGTGTGTGAAGTCCAAGCTAGTAACCCGAGAGCGCGCGTAGTTTTTCAAAGGCATACCGCCATCGCGACAAGCCTATCGTGACTCGTGCCGTTCCTGACATTCAGTGGATTGCATTTCTGGAGTTATCTACGAAAGAACGTTCTGGCCATTGCCGTAGCCTCTCTCGGTGGGACTCGTGATGCGGGGAACATTCTAGATTGGGCCAGAGAGACTAAGCCGCGACGGGTTTCCGAGCCGAGAGTTGAGAATTTGGAGGATTGTGCTGCCTTAAGTGACAGGTGTGCGAAGGCAACGAAGTGAGGAGCCAGCAGAGCGACGATTGGCGGCGAGAGTGAGCAGCGGGAGTGAAGTCTGTGGACTGCGAGCATCGGTGCAGTGAGGAGTGAAACTGGCGGGCGGACTATTGAACTGCATGCATGAGTGATAGAAATTTGGAATTATAGAAATATATTGAATACGTGTAAATTATGATTGTGAATTGAATGTAACCCATACAGAGACAGTGACAAGGACTTTAATTGGAGTTGAGGTAGACATTAAATATTGCGTTTGGATTTGAGATAGACATTAAATATTGCGTTTGGAGTTGAGATAGACATTAAATATTGCGCTCACTGAGAATAAAAAGAGTAGTAGTGGAAATAAATAGTTTAATGTTATAAATAATAGCATTGTGAATACATTACAAATCAAATATTTTATTCTTATTAAGACCTCTATGCCTCACGAACTCGGATACGCCTCTCTAGTATCTTGTAACAGTATTTTCTTCGTCTCTGTACTAGTTCCACATCTAATAATCATCCTGCAAAAGCTTGTCACCGTATACACTACTCGCGAAATATCACTTTTTTTTTTTAAATTTGAAATATCTAGTTTTCTTCCTAGACAGAGATGTGTGTATTAAATTGTCCTCGACACTTCAGAATTATTTCTTACTTACAAATATTTGAGCATGGCTGCAGTATCTACGGGGCGAAAATGTGTGAATTTTGTGAGTGGCACGACAGCCCTAGAGGGAGAAACATATTTTCTACGATGAATGTGAAGGCGATGAATTCGACAGTTGAGATGTCTACGTTAATGGAAACAGGTACAGTATTTCCGCAGTAAATTAGTGACCATGGAAAATTTAACCGAGGTCGAGCGACTTCACAAGCTACCTGTGCATAATGTTGAGAGCGAGAAATGACACCGACAAACTGTGAAAGGGGAGGGGGAGGCGCTGATACACCAACGGTACATGAGCTCAGATACGTAAAAGTTGTTTTGCGGTTAGTCGAATCGTTCCTTCTTTTGGCGTTTTACGTAGTCGTCTGCCACTTAGATCAAAATGGCATACCTCTTCCAAGTGTCACTGTGATGTTTTACAGATATAAATAAGTTATTATGGCCCCAGTTCTTAACCCCATTGAGTATTGAAAATGAGAAGATGCCAGTGATCCACTATCAAGTCATTAAGGCCTACACCTTTAATAGCATATAGCGACTTGGAACTCGTATTCGTAGTTCGCTACATGCAGTCACTATGTCCACAATCTGCACCTGAAGAGTGTTAGTGGCCCGTTCTGTACACAGCGAGGAATGAGTCCCCAAATATCTGAGCGTCTTCCTGGTAGGTAATCTGATTTGTGAAACCTGTCGTTTACAAATGGCTGATGGCAATTTTTTTTTTTTTTTTTTTTTTTATAGCACGCAGCATGTTGTTCACTTGTTGCACAACATATACTAGAGGCAAGTATGGTGCACATTAAAATATTACACGATTGCAACACTTCGGCTCACGAATAAATACATGACTGAACGGATAAGACTGCTGCATCACAGATAACACGAAAACAGCGCTGGGATATGAAATGCCAGCAAAGAGATAAGATAAACAAACAACAGATAAGACCTCCCAGGTTAAAACCTCTTATCTACAATGTTATTTTTTATGGGTGAAAAAGCTAATCGCGGCATGTCACAGTAATACTATTGTTACTAGTGCCGCTGAGAAATTTTCGAAGTCCACATAATTGAAACATGAAATGAGAACCACTAAACTGATTTCGGCCTAACAAACTTTATTGACATTTATGCATTATACAAAAGCTCTACTTGACAAATAATACGCAAATTGCCAGTTGTACTAATTAATTTTCTGTAGATCCATATTTTATCACCAAACTCAACTCCATCTTCTTACAAAAGAACAAAACAGGTGATCAATAAATACTAATAACAGCAGTCTGATTAATAACCCCTTCATTCACTGGCACTGTCTCCAACAAATAATGTCCCAGGGATCCAATTCAGCCAAACTGGTAAACGTCGGGTTTCCTGAATTATGATGTTTACAAAAGAAAAAACAACTCCAAAAATCCACTTTCTGCTGTAGCAGTTATACCTTGAAGACCAAATCACTCTCAACACTAGTCACACCAGTATTACTGTGACATGCCGGGATTAGCTCTTTTCCCCTTAACAAATAACATTATAGATAAGATGCTTTAACCTGGGAGGCCTTATCTGTTGTTTGTTTGTCTTTTCTCTTTGCTGGGATTTGACATCTCAACGCTGTAATCGTGTTATCTATGACGCAGCAGGCTTATCAAGTGCAAGTTTGTACAATTTTAACCATTTACTCATTCACCTTTGCATGAAAGAGACGTTCACAGACTCCGCTCATGCGCCTTGCAGAAACAGCCGCTAATAGAACGAGCTCTAGTACACGCGCCAGCAAAATGGCGCCACTGACCAGCAATATGTCGGAAGACCGTTCGCCAATCAGAGTCTGGTAACTTCACTTGCCAGCTGTCATCCCAGCCAATAGGGAATATTTCGCAGTACGTAGTAGCCAGTCAGACACAAGGCCCATTTCAAAACTTTTTGCAGTCAATCAGCGAATGGGTACGCCCACAACAAACGAACAACTGCGCCGTTTCACTTCTGTATAGTTACCAGTTCTGTGAACTTGCATCATATTATGTCCGTCAGGAGAGAGGCAAAAATAATGGAGGAATATGCGAGGAAAAGCTCTATAGGATTAGGAGAGTTTATGTGACAAAATACGAAATAATCTATAACAAATGGAAGATACTCCTCCCTGAAAGTGATACCACTCCCTAATATTGACAAACAAAACCGCTATAAAAGCTTCAATTCTGGGAGCGGACCTGCTCAACTAAAGTGAACAAATGTACAATCGTCATATACATTTTTGTAGTGGGAGCGGACCCACTTCATAGCCTTCGTAATCCCAGTGAAAATAGGTAAAACTTTCAAAGGATTCGTCAATAGGCAACTGACGGCTTTGCCCGCCACTCTAAAGAAGTTGGAAGACACAATGCAGGCCTGGCAATGTACAAGGAGTATTAACAACGGAGGAACAATGACCTAAGCAAGGAACCTGGGTAATAGAGACGGGAAATAAACGGACTTGGCAAAGGAACCTGGGTAATAGAGACGGGAAATAAACGGACTTGGCAAAGGAACCTGGGTAATAAAGACGGGAAATAAACGGACTTGGCAAAGGAACCTGGGTAATAGAGACGGGAAATAAACGGACTTGGCAATGGAACCTGGGTAATAGAGACGGGAAATAAACGGACTTGGCAAAGGAACCTGGGTAATAGAGACGGGAAATAAACGGACTTGGCAATGGAACCTGGGTAATAGAGACGGGAAATAAACGGACTTGGCAAAGGAACCTGGGTAATAGAGACGGGAAATAAACGGACTTGGCAATGGAACCTGGGTAATAGAGACGGGAAATAAACGGACTTGGCAAAGGAACCTGGGTAATAGAGACGGGAAATAAACGGACTTGGCAATGGAACCTGGGTAATAGAGACGGGAAATAAACGGACTTGGCAAAGGAACCTGGGTAATAGAGACGGGAAATAAACGGACTTGGCAATGGAACCTGGGTAATAGAGACGGGAAATAAACGGACTTGGCAAAGGAACCTGGGTAATAGAGACGGGAAATAAACGGACTTGGCAATGGAACCTGGGTAATAGAGACGGGAAATAAACGGACTTGGCAAAGGAACCTGGGTAATAGAGACGGGAAATAAACGGACTTGGCAATGGAACCTGGGTAATAGAGACGGGAAATAAACGGACTTGGCAAAGGAACCTGGGTAATAGAGACGGGAAATAAACGGACTTGGCAATGGAACCTGGGTAATAGAGACGGGAAATAAACGGACTTGGCAAAGGAACCTGGGTAATAGAGACGGGAAATAAACGGACTTGGCAATGGAACCTGGGTAATAGAGACGGGAAATAAACGGACTTGGCAAAGGAACCTGGGTAATAGAGACGGGAAATAAACGGACTTGGCAATGGAACCTGGGTAATAGAGACGGGAAATAAACGGACTTGGCAAAGGAACCTGGGTAATAGAGACGGGAAATAAACGGACTTGGCAATGGAGCCTGGAACTTGAGCATATTAAATGACGATAATTCAGACTGAAGGAAGGTTTTTGCGGTGGGAGAGGGATCGAAAAGTGTTCCTTGCCCCATCTCGCCCGTTTCCTAACTAAGGGATCGATATAGTAAATATAGTGTAGAGCCGCAATACACTGGCTTAGGAAAGTAGAGTAGAACTATATAAATTAGAATATAGGTAATAACCTCCAGGTTGCTGGGAGCGTCAGGGTGGATAGTAAGATTAACGTTCAATTTAATAAAAAAGTAAATAGCTTTACGTTAACAGAAGTATAAAACGCTTGTGATCAATAACATATTTAGGAAACAACCAAACGCGCAGTGCATTGGGCGATTCCTAAAAATAATAATACTATAATAAGAAATGTTTCATATGTATATTTATTATTTGTTTAAATATACTTACATACACGTATAAACATGACTATTTTATATTTTATAAGAAGTGATACTTTTACTTATATATTTAAATTTTCGCTTGAGCAATTCGGTTTACATTCATGTATTTAATCAATCCTATAAATTAAATTTGAATTTTGTCTGGGAATAATGACGGAGAAAAAATTTCTAACTTTATTCTAAAGTATTGGCCAAATATTTGGGTTCCAATACAACATATTTCTAACACTACCAATCCAATTCCAACAGATGGAGGTTTTGGCCAATTATACGGATACCTACCAGTGACGACAGTACTTTTGTCAACAAATAACCAACACACAACCAACTGTAGACTGATCAACAAAGTAAATTTAAAATTAAATATGGATTACGTGTTAGCATTTCCACACCAGTTCTTGCTATATCGCCCCTGACCTTGAAAAAGAAAAAGGGTCAAGTGTCCGTTATTGACTTTCTGAAAATGTGGCAAGTCTAAGCAGAAGCCAGCACTAAAGAAAGATAAACGTTACTTCTGCTTTCCTTACCTGCCTTAGGAAATTTAGTTTTAGTCTTTAAAATGACTCCAGACTGTGGTCCCCGGTCCGGTGCGTGGAGAAAACATTTTGGACGGTAATTTTCGCGTGGACAGTATGTGGAACAACGCCGAGCGGCTTTTCTCGAGGTACTCCCGCTTCGTCCCCATTATTCGTCCATTATTCGTCAAGTGCTGCTCCGCCCTCCTCGAGCTGCCGTGGGGCCGCGGTGGTTAATAGGTTAGACCGCTCGCCTCCCATCAAGTCGAACCGGGCTCATTCCACGGCCGGGCCACTCCCGGATTTTCGCTAGTGGAAATCGTGCCGGACGATGCCGCTGGTCGGTGGGTTTTCTCGGGGATCTCCTGTTTCTCCCTCCCTTTCATTCCGGCGCTGCTCCATTCTCACATAATTTCACCATCATCGGCTCTCAAGACCTCGATGTTAAGAGGCGCCCAAATCTCTCACCTCGCCTTCTCGACGGATTCCGTTCCAACAGGCGCGTGATTTCTCCAAACTACACACGGAGGTTGTCACGAGAGGCTCTAACGAGTGGCTGCGTGACCTTGAGAACCTGCCGCAGGCCCGTCCTCGAGAACCTTCCCCTCCATCGCGTCCGCCTGCCTCCAACTCCGTACACGCTCGCAATCCTCCACTCCACGTCGTACTTGAACTTGCGTGCCAACATGCTCGTGTCAGCGGCAAGTGTCGTGATAAAGACTTCACGGTAAAGTGAGCAATTATTAAACCCCTCTCATTTGGAATAACAGTCAATTAATATCGTTACGTGTCGCCGGGCTGCGTTAATCTTGGCCCGTCCCGCGCGAGCGAGCGGAAGAGGAGGAAATAGAAGTTATACGATAGCAGGCGGCGAGTGACCAAGGAAGTTTTAATGACAGGCGAGCAATAATCCTATCGGTGTTTGAAGTTATAAAGACATGCCGCCGCGCGTCCTTCCGCCTGGTGCCGTGATAAACCTTTTGTGACTCGCGCGTTACTGACTTTCAGGAGATCAAATTTCTGCATTTATCTGAAGAATGTTCTAGTGGTTTACTGCCTTAGTTTCTCTCAGCGTGACTCGGGGTACTGCAAACTTTCCAGGTCAAGGCCAGCTGCTATAAAAGCGCGTCGGGCCTCCGAGCAAGCAGTGGAATGGAGTGGAGAGTTTATGAGCGTCGGGATTCTGGGCGCTCGTGCGACGTTAAGCGAGAGACGACGAGCTAGAAGAGCAACGAGTAGCGCTGGAAGTGACCAGCGGGATGAAAGTCTGTGACTGCGAGCTTCAAGCAGTGAAGAGTGCAGCTGGCAGGCTGGACTATTGAACTGGTTGTGTAAGTTAAAGACATTACAAATGATGCCAACATACTAACTGAACGTGTGTTAATGATGAGTATGTGTTAATTAACTCTAACCAAACAGAGACATTGAGAAATATACCTTAATTATTGTGCTCACTGAGTAATAAAAAGTGTAATCATGGTGAGCTGTGTCAATAAATTAAAAAGCCAATTTAGTTATTTTACTTCTATTTATATTTCCATCCCTCACGAATTCAGGCGTACACCACTCAGGCGTCTTGTAACTATATATTTTATTTTAGCCTTAGACGTTAACTTCCGAGTGCGGTGGAATACATACACATATGTTTTACTTACATAGCAATATTTATTTAAGAAGGCATTTAAATTTAAAAAAATAATGGCTGGAAGTAAAAAGTAACGAGGCCTCAAAAGTGCTTACTTTACCGTGAATGGTCTATATCAGCGATAGTTCCGTGGCGTGCGCAATTTTCCAGCAAAGTTTCTGCTCGTGCGCGTGTGCAGAACGGCGGAGGGACACGCAGATGAGGTAGACTGGTTTATCGTCTTCTGCGCATGTACGTAACATTCACCTACCCCACACAACTAGAACTGTCAAGGTCACATGGCGGACAGGGATGAACATGCTTGTTTATATCTTAACCTTATTTTAAATGAATGGATTTTCAAAAGACAAGCCATTTTATGTGAATGAAATACTTACTTTTACCGATTTCAATTTAATCTAGTTGCATTAAAAACTGGTTAGAGGGAGTATTCAAATGTCCCAAAGCACTTGTTAAGTAAACAGTGTTCTGACCTCAAATCCTATCTACGTCGTTTATGGCAGAAAAGCAGTCTATTGTTGGGGCACGGAGAATGGTTTCTGCGCATATAGGGCGCGCACTCTATCCCATTCTCCCCTCTAGGGAGAGACACTACTACAACTTCAGCAAACATGGCTGACGGCCTCAGTACCCACAACTAGAACAGTACAGAGCGATGAGTATTTCTTGTCTCAGGGTACGAAAGTTTTTTTGGGAAAACACAGACACTTAAAAAGTACTAGTAACCCACCAGGAATTTAATTTTGAAAGATGTAGTTACTACTTTAGTTTCTTACTCACAGTTTCATGATAATCCACAGCGCAAGTGTGCGTGTAGAGTGTAGAGAAGCAGGGTCGTTATGTTCAATGTCGTGTCCTACCAGGCTCTCGAACCCGGAACCACTTTTACCGTACATGGAAGTGCAGCCAACTGCGATCCGTAGATCGACTGAGCCGTTACATACTACGTACCTTGGTTTTGCGATGTGCCCAAGTTGTAATTGTAGAAGTGAAACTGTTTTTTTTTTTCTGTCGTGATTTTACACCTGCGGGACTCGCTCTAGTGATACGCGTATTTCAAGAAGAGCTACGAGTTCCCGCTACGTCACTATGTCGATTAAAATATCCTCTACGGTGATACATAGATAATTCCAAAGTAACGAACTTAAGAGGGATTAATAAAGTTTACGTTTAAGAGGGATTTATTGATCCCGGCCGTCGTGTAATAANTTACCCAGCCATCTAAAACAAGGCAACAGAGAGTTTGCGTTGACATTTTCTAGGTCGACAAAGCCTACTGTATACCGTAGTCATTTCTTAATTATATGGCTGCTTTGTTGTTGATACCTATATATTTACTAACCTAAAATAAGATTGCTCCGGCTATCACGCATAAGAAAATAATAAAAGCTGTGATTTAATACGTAATTATTTCCGAAAGTTTAGAAAGATATTACGAATGCTCATTTGCTGTAAAAATATTGTTGCATCTTCTGAAATGCAACTGGTAGCGAAAAATCGATCAATCTGAGTCTAAACTTATATAAATAGTCCAAAACGATTACCCACACTTTTTGCATATTACAATCTTTCTTTGTTGTGATATGAAATAATAATCTGAAGAAAGTATGACAGAGGAGAGAATTTACATTTCGCAAATTTTACATTTATTTATTTTCTTGGTATTGGTCTCAGAATTGAACAAAATAAATACGTTAGGATACAGCTCAAAATACTTGTCCATGTTATTATGAAGCCCTGCTTAAGATCTACTCGTGTACACACAGTGTATTCTTCCGCCATACGTAAAACTAACATTCCGTTGAGCCTCAGCACTTAGTTCATGCGTCAGTCAAGTATAACTCTGGAATTATTAGGGAGTAAATGCTTTACAAATATGCTGATTCGCACACTTACATACATCAAGAAAAACAACGCTTAATTTCAGCATTCAAAATGTTTACCCAATACATTTAATTCAAGGTTAAAACCTGGGACTACATTCCTTCCGTCGTTACCAACTTTGCTGGGCGCTTGCCAGTCAAGGTGTACATGTGCAGGAGGTAGGGGCAGTGCCATTTTCAAAAGTTGATTTCAAAAGTGCTTAAAGAGACGTGAACTGCCTGGCGTGTAAAGGGGTTTACACGATGAAACACTTGAACAACCGGCAACAAGAAGTAAACCGTATTCTTCCAACGCATTAGTTCAAANGGGGTTTACACGATGAAACACTTGAACAACCGGCAACAAGAAGTAAACCGTATTCTTCCAACGCATTAGTTCAAACTTAATCCAACACAATGCAGTTGCTACTGCTTACTGCACTGGAAATATTTTGGAAGTTTTAAGTTTATGCAATCATCGAAAAGCATGCATATAGGTAAATATATTAAAAAATTTATTTACGATTATGAATTGTAATATTTATGTAAACTGGTCTGATTCGAAAAAAAACACACTGAAAACAAAAATACTAATAAATAAAAAACTTTTTTCATTTTGATCGCACACAGCTCACGCCAAGCTGCGTTTTTTTAAAGAGTTGAGAGATTTAGGTGGCTTTAAGGAGGTCTTGAGAGACGTCGAGGGTGAAATAAGGTAAGAGTGGATCAGCGCCGGAATGCAAGGGCGGAGGAAATGGAAGATCCCCGAGAAAACCCGCAGACCAGTGACATCGTCCGGCACGATTCCCACTTGCGGAAATCCGGGAGTGACCCGGCCGGGGTTTGAAACCTGTTCGCCTTGGTGGGAGGCGAGCAGTCTAACCGCTCAGCCACCGCGGCCTTTGAGTAAATGATTCACAAACTGTTTCACTTGTCTAAGTCAATATTGGTTCGTATAATAACTGTAGCCGAACATAAAGCCTGCAGCTCATTTGCTGTGTCAACGAAACACGTGTTGTGTCGACTTAGTGAAGCACGGATCAGAAGATGTTTTTGTTTGCAACGCCTGAAAGCGTAAGTTAGAGTGGGTATGAAGGGAGGTCGTCGCTCGATGCTCACGCCGGTGCACGTGGATGCACTGCTTGTTAGGGAGCAAGCACTAACTCCCCTCGGGGCGTCGTGCAGCACTTGTTAAGTGCGCT
>NQII01000175.1:493239-589886 GCA_002778355.1 Clitarchus hookeri | reverse complement strand
AAATTCGTTCCCTTGGCCTCGCTGTTGTGTCGCTTCCGGTATTCCTGCCACTTCACTCTCTGATTTACGGCATTCATGCCAGGGGGAGTGGGGAGTGTATACTCCGTCCTGTCGAGAGTGCTCTTCCTCCCCGACTGCCAAGTGTTGGGCCCAAACTAACCGTTGATATCTACAGTTCCGACCAAATTATATCAACAGGTCTCAACAAAACTGATATTATTCTCCGTGTAGTCACTGTGGATTTTTAAAATAGAACAACGCAGTTTACAGTGTTTTCTCACCGCCTCAAAAAAGAATAAAACTGACACATAACAAGTACCTGCACATACATCTTATATACACACATTGCATGCAGCTATATTCAGTTCAGCATATAAAAAAAACATTCATTCTCGCTTTTGCAGTTAGTATTGGAGCCACGGCAATATATGCATTTTCCTATATGTCTTCCAAAGTAAACTTAAAAATACCGCAATTATTTTTACTCCAAAACCAAACATAAACTACTGTGACGTTAACCAACAACGCTTTTTCATTCATTCCATAAATATTGCATTAGGCGCGTTTGTGTTTTGTGGAATGTTACTAAGGATTGGAGTTATAGTTTGTTTACACCAGTAAGACGACATATTTAAGAAAGAAACGTGCTACTAACATAATTTGTTAAAATCACTGGACCCAGATGGCATAAAAATAGTGCGGCTCCTTTGAACTTGCTTGGTTCCATATATACTTACTTTAAATATCATGATTAGTTCAATTAATTTAATGCACTACAAATTGACACACATTCGTAATATATCTGCAAAAACTACTATTGTTGGGCACTAAAATTCGCTAAGCGGAACTGGTCAAACGTCCTCAGAATAAAACCATGACTGTAACTTAAACCGTTATTGAATATTAAATGAAACAATCACGCTGGCTATGGTGATAATTTCTTTTAAAATGAAGGGTTTTTCTGTGGTCGCGCTCTTTACGAGTCACGTGGTGACGTCGAAATGACAGTTTTAAAACATACAAACTAGTAAACACACATCCTACACAACAAGACAAAAGTTTGTATAGAAACCAATACGGCTAGCTTACTTTTCTTTAAAGTGGTCTGCCAGTGTTTCCAGTCTCAATTTATCCAACAGAATAATGGTTTCTTCGTCAGCCATGTTGCTACCACAGGACCAAACGAAGGACAGTGACGCCCTACAGAGCAAACTAGAAACCATATTGATGTGGCACACACACTCTTTGTAAGAGATTTACATACGGCTGGTTGGTAACAACAAACTGCAATGTGTTTGAAATTCAGTATGATTTATCCAGCCATAAAGTTGTTACATTTTAATCAACATTTAATGGTATTTTACGTATCACATACGGTTTTGCAGCAACCCAGTATTTTGTTCTCGAAATCGTTACTTCAAAATATTACTAAAGATTTGATTCTTCTCATAACTGTTATATCCTAGTGCAATTATTTTGGCTCCGTATCCTAATAACATATGTTACTGCTTTCCCATCAACGTACTTTTAGCTGCAAAGTGCAGTGCGTTGTTACACCATTTATATATTTTGATAGCAGTGAAACACGTACTTACTTTACATGCCCTGTCGGATTAAATATAGGACACACAATAATTACAAAAAACAGCAGTACAAGATAGCACTATAAACACAACAATACACAGTAATTCTAAGTCAATTTAGATACCACAAACTAAGAATAAATTTGTTTAAATATAATAATAAACAATTCTTTGTTACAACACTAGTACTGGCCAGAGGTAAGTACCGCCCATAATTACAGAAACCTCCGATATGACGTCATTACTCTAATAGACCAGTTCTCACCCGACGTACCACCATTGCGACAATACATAAAGACGTGGGGGACGTATTTTCTGTTGCATTCTGGCGTACAAGGAATACGGATGGTACACACTGCTCTACGTATATGACGTCATTGTTCCGCCACGTACCTTGCCCAGTGTAGGCACTGCGTTTCATCCGCACGCGTGGTGTTGCAGCGTGATCGCGTAGGGGTGACATCCGGTGTAAGGGTGTTTCGGTAATGCCATGTCGTGTAATGGTGTTATCTCTACCGCAAATTTTGGGAGAACTTGTGTTTCATGCTTATAAAAGCTGTTGCATGCGGATTTAAGGGAGAAACATGCTGCGGCATGGCATTACTGCTTCACCTTTACGGCTGGACTTTACATTTTTCTCAATTTAAATTTACCATTGCCGCGGGCCTTGCGACTTTATTCAAGCGTCGGTCACGTGAAACTGTGGAATTATTAGAACTGTAGAATTTTTGCAAATGTGCTTATTGTTGCACTTAAATGCATTAAACACCAGAAACAAGATGGAATGATTTCAGTATCAAGAAATGTTTACCTTGCACTTTTCATTCAACGTTGAGACGTGGAACTGCATTCCCTACTTCGTTACCAACTTTACTGGGCGCATGTCAGATATTGTCCCCGCTAAAGTATGTGCAGGTAGGGGCAGTGTCATTTTTCAAATGTTGATTTAAAAAGTGCTCACTTTACCGTGAACAGCCAACNAGTATGTGCAGGTAGGGGCAGTGTCATTTTTCAAATGTTGATTTAAAAAGTGCTCACTTTACCGTGAACAGCCAACAGTAATATGAACCATTGTTATAGGATACTCAAAATAAAGTGAGCACTTTTGAAAGCCCTCTCATTTGGAATAATAGTCAATTATAATATTTTATGTTAGCCTTAGATGTTAACTTCAGAGTGCAGTGGAATACACACACTGTGTTTTTTACTTACATGGCAATATTTATTAAAAAAAGGTCGTTGAAGGATAAGAAATGGCTGAAAGGAAAAAGTAACTACGCCAGGGCCTCAAAAGTGCTCATTTTACCGCGAACAGCGTATATAACGGAGGGGAGTAGCGCGGTTTACGAGGCAGNACTACTCCAGGGCCTCAAAAGTGCTCATTTTACCGCGAACAGCGTATATAACGGAGGGGAGTAGCGCGGTTTACGAGGCAGCAAGTATCCCGCGTGGGAGACAATTGCGTATAGAGCCTCGCATTACACAGCACCGGACAAAAACGACATCCATGTGCGTCGTGTACGGCACACACTCGTCGGCACTGCTGGGTTTGAATGGGTCAACTCCAGCGCTGGTCTGGGGCCGCGGTGCCGCAGCGGCTAAAGCGCTCCACCCCCCCTCCCTCACCTAGTCGAACCAAGTTCCATTCCCAGCGGAGTCGCTCCCCAAGTTCCACACGTGGGAATCGTGCGGGACGAAGCCACTGATCGGCGGGTTTTCTCGGGGATCTCCCGTTTCCCCCGCCCGTGCACTCCGGCGCTGCTCCATGCTCACCTCGCTTCACCCTTATCGGCTCTCGAGGCCTCGTTGTCAAGAGCAGCCTAATTCTCTCCACTCCAACGTGAGTCTAACTTTTATTATTGTCAGGGAAAGTTTACAAGTTCGCTGTATGCGATAGTCGTTTGCATAACCAAGCAGGTATCTACTGCACATTTCTCGCTTGCTGCCACAGTAGTTGGAAATGATTAGCTCTGCAATTTTTTACACTTTTGTATTTCAGCTAAAGAGTCCCGCATGCAGTGATCAGTGAGTGAAGCAATTACAAAAACAGACCAAACAAATTAAAAAATAAAATAAAAATTCCAGCTTACCCACAAATGGAGTGGAGGGATCTGGGAGGCTAGTAACTTGAGAGCCGACGAGGGTGAAGTGAGGTGAGTATGGAGCAGCGCCGGAATGCAAGGGCGATGGAAACGGGAGATCCCGCGAAAAACCCGATGACCAGCGGAATCGTCCGGCACGATTGCCACGTGTGAAAATACGGCAGCGACCCCTCCGGGTATCGAACCAGGTTCGCCTAGGTGAGAGGCGAGTAGTGTGAACACAAGGAGCGCTGCTGTGAAGCTGCGCGGCGGCTGTGAGCAGGTATATGCTGTTCACGATACTGAGCGCTTATGAGGAGCTAGTTATTTTTTTTCTATCAGCCGTTTTTTTGTCCTTCCGCAATTTTTTAATATAGATATTGGCATGTAAGAAATGGACAGGGCGTGTATGTTCCGTCTCTCTCGAGAGTTGTGTAAGGCTACAGTAAGATATATTTACCGAGTATTATTCCAAATGAGAGAGTATGGCGTGAGTAGCTTATAGTAGCTGGCCTGATTGGGTGGGCGCAGGAACAGTTTTTAGGCTGCTAGTGGGGAGCCGGGGGGTGGGGGANGTGCAGACACGCGAGCGAGCCACGGCGCCCTACGCTCCGCTCCCACAGTCGCCGCCTGGGAAACTGCCGCCGGCCTGGCGCGGTCAGGCACGGATCCTCCCCTCCCCTTCAACAAGGCACACTGCGCACGCGCGGTTCCCACGCCGACGCCGCCTCGTCGCACTCAATGCAGGTTCACAATACCTTCCTAAAGTTCCACGGGGATGGGCCAAAGAGTTATTTTCATGTAACGCGTTCCATCGTTCCAGTTCCAAGTGATTAACACGTTCCAGTAACAGGTTATTTTTGTGACCGGTTACGGCGAAACATTTCTCGCCCGTCCCGACCTTCCGGCAAATAACGGCTACATTGTTCAATGTTCCAAAGCGCGGTGTTCCAAGAGATAAAGTCCGCGCATGCGCACAGTTGCAAACCTATGCGTTCCGAAAAGTAACTTTTACGCATGCGCACTGTTGCAGCAAGTTCCAACGAAGACGTTGCAGAAAATATCTGTTGCAAATTCGCAGTGTTAAAGCTGCGTTTCGAAGCTCCGGAGCAAGACGCTCCAAAAAAAGTTTACGCATGCGCAGTGCTGAATATTATAGCGTGGTTGGGAAAGTTTAGTTCCAAGCCTAGACGTTTCAGAAAAATAACTCTACGCATGCGCGCTGTGTAGGTACTAAGTGGTGCTAGTTCGCGTGACAGAGCGTTCCAAAAATAACTTCATGAACCAAGGAACGTGTTACTCGCGTAACGTGTTACAGAAACGGAACAGCGTTATTTTAACCGTTACCGTGAATGGACTAGAATTGATTATTAGTCCAGTCACGGTTACTTCCAACTACTCTGAAGCCCTGTTAAAGTTCTTCCAGGATATTCCTCCGCCTCGTATAAACAAAGCTTAGAAAATTACACCAAAGGTACAACGCGCCGCATTTATGCGCGCTCAGCGTAATAAAGTTTCACATAAGAACGTTTTCTTACTAGGCATTGTCAACACTCCTATTTTCTCGCTGTTTTAGGAATGATGTTGCTTTAAATAAAATATAAGTGAAGATCTAAAATTAGACACCTTTACGTTAACAGAAGAATAAAACGTTTGTGATACATGCATGACATCTTTAGGAAACAACCGAAGACAACATACATGGGGCTATTTNTCTTTAGGAAACAACCGAAGACAACATACATGGGGCTATTTTTCAAAGGTTTGTTCAAAAAGTGTGTAGAAACTGCGAATAGACTATAATGTACGTACGTACGTACGTACGTACGTACGTTTTTGTTGGCAGACATTCCAACAAAACGTAACTTTGCGAAGCGATATTATTATTATGTGTTTTTTTTTTGCAGATTTTGTGCAAAACACTGTACAACTTTAAAACACTGGCCAAAGGAAACCTAATTTCGTATATTTATGTGTTTATCTTAATAGTTATAGTTAAAATAATAAATTTATTATTAAATCGGACATCTAATTGGCTGAGAGTTCAGCCGTACGTACGTAGAAGTTGAAAGTCGAACTTTCCTGCCTCTCTTTTCTACGTACATGCACGTACGCTAAGTGAGAATTTGCACGTACGTATATATGTATGTATGTATGCAGTTTTCAACTTTTATTCATACGCTCGTACTTGCGTACGCTAATTGGATGTTGTGAATTCGTCCTAACCGTTGAGGGAAATTCTGGTCGAGTGCTTATACCAGCTGCGCAGTAGCCATTCGCCGTGCCCCAACATTGGACTGCTTCTCTTCCAGTGGATATGATTTCACGTTAGAGCATTGTTTCATGTAAGCAAGCGCTTTGAGGCGTTGGTACACTTCATCTAACCCTGTTTTAATGCAACTAAAAATACATGAAAGTTAATCGAAATATTTATTTAGTTTATATAAAAGGGCGGTTCTGTTAAACATTCTAATGTAAACAAACACGCTCATCACAGTTCACCATGTTACTTTGACACTTGCGTTAGTGATGGGCGAGTCGAAATTTGGGACTTGCGCATAAGACGAAAATCGGTGTACCTCATCTATAGTCTATCATTCATACACGGGACTTTCAATCAGGATTGCCAACTCAATGGGTTTCCCAACAGATTTGGTGGATTTCGATTTCAACTGCTCCGTAGCGGGCAAATTATTATCTAGTGGTGAATGGATAATCTAGTCGATTTTTATTAATTGTCTGTGGAATGTGGTGTGTGTTCATGTATGTATGTATGTATTTATGTAACTGTGTGTGTCTGTGTATGTAGTGTTCATTTATGTAACTGTGTGTGTATGTATGTGTGCATTTATGTAACTGTGTGTGTATGTATGTGTGCATTTATGTAACTGTGTTTGTCTGTGTATGTAGTGTTCATTTATGTAACTGTGTGTGTATGTATATATGTATGCATTTATGTAACTGTGTTTGTCTGTGTATGTAGTGTTCATTTATGTAACTATGTGTGTCTCTTTATGTATGTATGTGTGCATGTATGTATGTCTGTGTTTGTCTGTGTGTATGTATATACGCATGTATGTATGTATAGATGTATGTATTGGAGTTTCCAAATTTTTAATTACAATGTGGCAAAGTGGTAAATGTAGGATAATGTTCTAATTACTACCCATTTTAACTATGAAATACTCTATAAGTTCCTACAAAAAAGTTGGCACAATGAAGAGGCTATTGATGTTGCTAACGTGGATGATATTTAATACATTTGTAAGACCTGTAATCGGCAGACTTGAATTTTAGTTGTCTAATTTGGTTTTGAAATTAATTAAACGCATTAAGTGTGTTTACGTTTATGGTGATAATAGGAACACCTTAAAATTAGAAAATCACTGAAAAAACTATAAATCGTGGGGAAACCGAGGGCGAAGCTACAAGAACATCAGTTAGAGAATTAAAATGTGTTAAAGAGAAATTAGTTAAATATATCTTCAATTATTATTTTATTTTAGATTTAATGAAATCGGTATGAATGGCAGTGTCCTTATCTAAGGATTATAATGTAAATTTTCATAATTTTTTTGGATACTTATAAATTTATCCTTGCAGTCTAGTGGAATTCTTTGTCTGGGCGTTGCCAACACTGCATTCTCTGTACAAAAATTTGAAACAGTTTTATTTTTACTCGGGCCTCGACTTACCTAAATTACTGGGAATCACCGTGATTTTGTTGGTTTCTATTTAATGTCACATATATTACATAAAACTGTCTTTAAACGCACTATTAACTGAAAATATCGTTCTGTGTGTTTCATTATTGGTTATTTCTGTTTGATTCTATTTCGTGATGTGCCTGTCGACATATTTCGGAACTGGGAGTCGAGCTCTCTCTTGATTATCATTGTCAGGCACAAACCTTTTGTGCTTCTTAGAGTCGCTGCCAATCCTTTTATTCGCGAGTCTTGCGAACATGTGCGTGCATTGTAAGTGAAACGACAAGGAAATAAGTTGGAAGAAAACCTATACCAAATAATTAGTAACGGGTTAGGCGAATTGTGCTGTAAGAAAAAGTAAGTAATGTGAATTCCTGCCATGTTAAACCATTCTTAACTGCAATACTGTAATAGTGGGGAACAGTGACTGGTAAAGCTTTCTCACATACGTCCGTGGTAGCTTTCCTACAATCTAAAAAAAAATTAAATTTTTATTGAGAAATTTTTTGTAATTTTACAAATGATTGTTACAGTACAAGAATTTCTCTTGTTAAATTACTCGTTTGTATAACTACATGAGCTGTGTTTTTATAATATATCTCAAGAAATATTTGTAGGTAGTATCGCGACAACCGAGTTATGGGCGCCGTTATGGCGTCTGGTTTCGCCCTCTCAATATAATGGTTTGAACTATATTGACCTGTATCCACGACCTCAAGCAAAATGGCGGATACACAAAAACGTGAAACCGTATTTAGCTGTTTGTGCGAAAACTAGGGGTGAAGTAAAGTGTAGTTGTGTACAAAAAACAAATGTATTGCAATTTTGAATAACGTTAAACACATGAAACAACTCAAAAATCGATATAAACCAACGACAATTTTAAAAATCACCTGATTCTATTACTCATTTACTGTTAATTGTAATATTTTATATCCACACGGAATTTTTTAAATGAAATAAATGCGTTCTTTTCAACGGAATAACTTCACTATTTAATGCTATATTAACTACAAAAATAGCCGTAAACTGAGCAAGTCAATTTGGTCGTGTGGTTAGGACGTTGGTTCCACTCACAGTGCTGACAAGGTGCAATTTTTTTTTTGTGAGTTATATTTGAAATAATTTTTTCCCTATTCTCCATTATTAATAGGCCTACATCACATTTGTTTCCTAGAAGGAAAAATGGGCGTGTGTGCTTATGTACGCGCGTTAGAAGTTATACTTCTTTGGCGTGACTAAAATAAAATACATCTATTGTTATAGCCTAAGACAGTACAACATCTTCGCCAAATTTTTTAAGAATGGGTTGATTGTTTCCCGAGATACGAGAAAAACATCCCTACCACGTTCACTGTTGAATTTCGTTACACTGTGCGCGCGCAACTTCCGTTGCACACTAAACTTTTACCCTCAACGCGCCAAAATAAGTATAACTTCAAAAATAATTTTATGTTTACTTCTCAATAATGTAAGTTGTAATGCAAGCCTGTCCATGTGCTCAGGAAAGAGTGAACTGCGTAAGAAAGATAACAACGTTGTATAATGGCCTGACATGTGGCACTATTTCCATACAATGTAATGTTAAAAACTTGAATTACATTTTAGAAAAATCACAAGAAATTTTTCTTACAGTGGGAATATTGCTAGTAAATATGGTTGAAAAACTTTGTCGCTGCGGTATTGGGCCTGTAAATGGTACAAGATATTTATTCAGTCTTTCAGTTGGTACTCATCTATAAGCCTTGTCGTAATGCAATTAGTAAGAGTCAGTTACAAAAGTAGTTAAGCTTAATTCCAACATTTAAAAAAATCAACCACTTTAATTGCAAATTAATAAATAGTCAATACCATAAAACTCACTTAATCTGTAAAATGGAAGATTGATCAGCCCATAACCTAGTAAATTTGACACGTTTTCTTGTTAAAATTTCTTACATTATCTAGTAGCACGTTAAAAAATGTAATACTTCTCACTGGGAAAGAATTGATTGTTTCACAAATTCTTTTATTTGGTATGAAAAAAAAATGCATAATATGCCATTTTAAGAGAATGTTTGTTTAAGTCTGACTTCGATTTTCTTAATAAGTAAAGAACCGTGCTCAGCCTTACACAAATGGCGTTAACATGATCTTCCCAATCGAGACTAGAACTTAAATTCAACCCAAGAAGCTTAACAAAATCTTGCTTAGTACGTTCCTTACAGAGACTAAAAATTATTTCTTGGGACTTGCTAACATTTGTGGCTAATCTGTTGGTAACAAACCACCGACTTGCAACATTAAACATTTCGTTATCAGTAGTTCCAGATTAAATATGATCCCAGTGACCAGCCAACAAGGTGGTATCACCAACAAAGTCTAAGCCAGTGCCACTAACACATGACTACTAGAAGCGCCATAAGTGGTTGCGTGGTGCCTCGTCTCCCTTGGGCCGACGACACGGCCCGGCTGATGGCAGTGATGGCATTAGTGACGGCCCGGCTGTGTACAAACTGTTACAAAACCATTCGGCGCGCATCGACCAGCGCGCAACGGATAATGTGGAGACTAATATTTTTGGCACGGCATTCAGGCTGCGGCAGATTGCGCGCACACGTACCTCTCCCCTCGCCGGGTGCACCACGCTACCTGTAACTCCACCCGCCAGTAGTTGCAGCGCGAACAGTAACAAATCATCACCCATCATTATCAATACCAGGGGTCCCAAAACAGAGCCCGTTGGAACTCCGTGTCTCATATCAGTAGGTTGGAATTAACGGCACTCCAACTCAAAATCTGATGCCTGTATTGACCGCGACCGAAAGTAGCAGGGCCAGTACCAGCGACAGCAAAGTCCCCCTCTCCACAGCGCACCTAGTCGCTATTATTCCCTACAGCGGAGATGTTTCCATAACATTTATAGCCTGTTTACAAGGAATTTTTTAAAATTATGTTTTACGAAGAAGTGCATCTATATTGAAAACATACGCTCGTAGGGATCTTCTCTTAAAAATTCATAAAGAATACGTTTTGTTTGAAACGCCTATATTTAAAATTGACGTACTGAGGTGTAATTTCCTTAACACGGTATTTGCTATTTAAATTTCGCAGCTGCCAGCCAGTAGGCGGTGCCCCTAAGCCGGACTCACAGTAGTCCGTCGCATCCGTCAGTCGTCCGTCCGTCCGGCGGTCATGTGATCTTCAACCAATCGCAGGGTAACTTTTTTATATCTGTCCATCCGTCAAATATTTACCAAATTATTTTACGACGGACGGACGGATGAGCCACCGCCTTCTGACGACATTCCTTAGACGTGAATACGCACCTTGAAATAAAGTGCGAAGGTGTGTGTATTTATCTTTGGTAGTAAATTAAAAAAATTTTAATGTTTAAAAATATTTTAGTGTGATTTTTTTATCCCGTATAAAATTATTTCCTCGAAATGTTTATCTCTTGAAAATGTATCTCCAACCAAAACATATCTTCAACTAAAGAAAGATTGTGATGTTAAGTTGTCACACTGAAATGTTGCCGTACAGAAGCATTGTTGAATGACGGATTTTTGTGAATCGCTCTCTACTGACAGACGAAAACGACAGTCAGATGACTGCCGGACGACTGACGGATGCGACGGACTGTAGTGTGTCCTTTAGTTAGTCGCTGCGCGCCGGAACCCGACGACACGTGACACGAGCAGTACCACTCTCTCTCTCTCTCTCTCTCTCTCTCTCTCTCTCTCTCTCTCTCTCTCTCTTGCAAGTAAATAAATTGTTATTATATTCCTCTTTAACTGCGAATATTGTAAGTCACGAAAATAAACTGTAATATATTGGAATTAAATAACGTACTCAATAAGTATAGGCTGTTCACGGTTGATTGAGCACTTTTCAAATCAACGTTCTAGAAATATCGCTGTCCTTACCTGCATGCATATTAACGGACACACTGAGTGGCATGCGCCCTGCAAAGTTGGCAACGGCGATGGAGGTAAAGTAGTCCCATGTCTCAACGGTGAATTAAAATTACTACGTAAACATTTCTGAATACTGAAATTATTTCTTTTGCTTCCACTTTTTCTCGTGCATATCAGCATAAGAATTAGCAAATTCGTAAAATATTAACTTTTTTAATAATCCCACATTTCACTTGACCAATACATGAGTAAAGTGACCAGGCCTGTGGCAGCGTTAATTTTGCGTATGGTGGAAGCATACACAATGCGCACACAAGTACACTGAAGAGCCAAAAAAACTGGTATAGGCGTGCGTATGCAAATGACATAGGTATGGTACCAATCAGAGTAACGCGATGCGGTCGGCAGCTATATCAGTTTCTGCTGCTACAATGGCAGGTTAGCAACATTTAAGTGCGTTTGAACAGGTGTTATAGTCGGTACACGAGAGATGGGACATAGCATCTCCGAGGTATCTGTAACATGCGACACCCCACACGTCGAGAGTTGCTACCGAGTGGCTCCTGGAACACTCTTCTGACTTTAGACACTTCCATTGGCCACCTAAATCACCAGACATGAACATTATTGAGTATATCTGGGATGCCATGCAACGTGCTGTTCAGAAGAGATCTCCACCGCCTCGCACTCCTATGGATTTGTGGACTGCCCTGCAGGATTCATGGTGTGAATTGCCTCCTGCATACCTTCAGACATTAGTCGAGTCCATGCGACGTCGTCTTGCGGCACTTCTGCGTGCTCGCGGGGGGCCCTACACGATATTAGGTACGTGTACCAGTTTTTTTGGCTCCTCAGTGTATATCCTAAGCAGAGCTTTCAAAAGTGCTCATGTTAACCGTGAACATCCTATAATACGCAATTATTTCAAAAGGTTGCCTCAACTGCCGTAGACTTCAGTTGTCTGGCTGATGTAATTCGAAGAGAACCCGTAAGAGTGCGCCGGAGTAAAAAATAACACTAGCTAGAAGAACATTTTGAAATTACTTAAGTACTCAAAGTACATACTTACCTTGTAATTTATTGGTGAATCAATTGTACGATTGTGCATTATAACAAATTTTATATTTACACAGCCAGTAGAAACAAAATGGACAATAACTTAAAAAACTTGATATTTTTCCCACATTGCTCGTTTGTCATAACTTTCATCTGTAAACCTGTAGCGAGCTCAGAAACACTGCGAGAGTGCGTCACGATGTACTATCAGTGATATTTACGAACACTGGCGACGTCGGGTATCAGCGATAATGTCGCGGCGACTCGACCCTGTTACTTCTGGGTCGCTGGTCGCGGCTTGTCGCAGGGACAAGTTAGGTTCGCTGCTACTACCACTACTCGGGAGAACGCATAGACTAAAGATGAGGTAGACCGATCTCGCTGGCTGCGCACGACCAATCTCCGTGTCCCAACATCGAACTGCTTTCTGCCCGTGCGGCTAGCAAAAACCGGCATGGATTTGAATTGAGGCTAGAACGTTGTTTAGTAAACAAGTGCTTTGAGATGCTTTTATACTTTATCTAACAAATTTGTAATACATTTTGATTAATTTCAACTTGGTAAAAATATTTTTTTAAATATAATAAAGGAAAAAATAAGATGGAGTTGGCCTTCCAATTGACAAGAGAGACATACAACAAGAAATCTCTTTCATGGGGGTCCAAAATTAAACATTACAAAACAGTGGTCAAGCCAGAAGCATTGTATGCAGCAGAAACTCTAACCTTGAATCGCATAGGTCAGTTGGAACAATTAGAAATAAAAGAAAGAAAAATTTTAAGAAAGATCATAGGAACAAAATTTTAGGACAATAATATAGTATACGTCAAGAATGAAACGCTATACAAGAAAATTGAAAAACTCTCGGATACTATGCGCAAAAGGAGACTAAAGTTTTACGGACATCTTCTCAGAATGAATTCTAATAGATTAACTAAACAAATTTTTGATTTCTTCCGTAACCGCAAAACTAAGCCTAATTGGTTCACATAAATTGGAAAAGACCTAAGAGAATTAAAAATTACAGAAAAGTCATTACTTGATAGAACAGTACAGATAAAATTTAAAGACGAAGGGATAAGGTTCCAAGAAAAATCTAAAATAAGGTCGAAACCCATCATCTCAGATGAGGAGAGAAGAAGAAGATCTGAAAGAATGAAGAAGTACTGGGTGCAAAGGAAGGAGCAACACTCAAAGAAATGACTGTTTCATCGTACCCCAAAGAGGGTGAAACGAATATAAAAATAAAAATAAAAGCTTGCCATGTAAAAATTAAGATATAAACAAGCATGTTCATCAATATTGACCATGTGACTTTGACAGTTGTGTATGTTTGGGGTAGGTGAATGTTGGGTAGATGCGCTGTAAGCGGTCTGCCTCGTCTTGGGCCTACGGGAGGAAGACAACGGCACGGCGTGGCCTTGCCTGTAAATGCCGCAGAACCGTTGCACACGTGCAGGTGTGCGGGTTTATTGACGGGCATGTATCCTAGTTAACGAGGGGCAATAGAAGACGGCCGGGTTGCCTTGTCGACATGACTCTCGCTCCATGTCGGCCGCTCGTCGCTCGTTAACGACGATGAAACGGCGCGAGGCGCTGAGGCGAGCGTCGTCTGGAGACGACCTGAGAAGGGCGGCCGCGTCCTCGCCTCGCTCATTTTTAGACAAGGGAAAACTATTCTAAATTAAAATTAACATTTGCAAGTATCACAATATCGCAGAAAAATTCTTACTAACTTATTGAGGCTTGCTCAAAACTTACATAATACATATTAAGTACACTTTTTTTTTTTGTTTACCGTCGTAACTGATATTGTTTACAAACCAATATCGGATCATACAAATTCTAGAAATACTTCACCATTCTACTAGAAGTATATTTAGAAGTAATATTCAAATTTGTCTTAATGTACGGTATTAATGTAACAACAAAAGTCGTAATTTTAGTGCGAGTTTATTATTTCTCAGATTGTGCGAATGCGACTATTTTTGTCAAAATGAAAATGAAAAAAAAAATTATGAACTTTCGTGAAACTGAAACTAAAATGAAAAATTATTTAATAAGGGTTTGGTTTTAAACGAAAATTTAACGAATTTAATAACATTTTTAGCAAGTTATTCATTCCGACATACTCATTGCAAAACCTAACAAAAAAAAGTGTATGAAGAATTTACCACAGGAGTTCTTGCATACATTTAAACTTCAATTTTGTTTAGTTATTTTAGTTATAGAATAATGAAAACAAAACAAAATGAATTACCGACAAAAAAATTTTATTTGCCGGTACACTAAATTAACAGGCTTTGAACACCTGGATATTCATTTAAATTGAAGATTTTTGTTTCGTTACAGCTTTCGGAAGTCAAATTTCGTACCGAAACGAAAATAAAAATTGTAATTTTTAATTTTCGTTTCGGTATACCGAATATTCGCACAACCCTAAGAAACTGACCCCTACAGTAATTTGGGGGGGGGGAGGGGGGTCATATAACCCACTGGTTCCGCCCCTCGTGTGTCTACATTCGAGCTTCAGCTGTATTCTGGTTGACTGCTGCTACAGTAAGGATGGCCAGTTTATAGTACAGTTTACCTCTCTAGCATAAAGTGTTGTTAAAACTGCAATTACATATCCTTGAATAATAGCTACCGCTGTTTCTAATGTTGAAAGTAGTGCGCCACATTAGGTAGCGCACGCTGTGTTCGTTGTTTTATTCCAGGGCAAGTCTGAGTTTAGCTTGTTCTCTAGCGAATTGACGGAATGTTCTCCTCTCTAGTATTTGTCCGTTGTTCGTGGGAACGTGAGCTATTTGTAGATACTTGGAAATGTCCCGCACTGCAGGACTCTCGGTCGTCGCCAAGGCTTGACCAATCCTGTGGGCGAGGAAGCGGGGCACAACTCCGGACACAAACCTGTATGGTCACCGAGTTTATCCAAGTGGTTCGGAGTCCACTACAGCCAGGAGGCCGTCGTCCTTAGGCTCTGCCTGTGTTCGCGCGACGTGCTTGCGTTCACTCGTTTAACTACCTTATTAAGGCACAGACTAGACATAAAACACACAATCCCGTGTTATGATCGGGGCACAGAATGCTTAAGGCTCCCGCCTACCTGGAGCTTTTTTTTTCCGCGTTTGGGGCCGAGAGGCGCAGGAACAACAAGGACGAAACTGCCTCGCGCATCAAGTACGCCGTCGCCGCTAAGCGCAGGGCTCTGAACCGGCGTGCTGTGTTCTATATAGTCTCACTGCGTGCGCCTATGGGACTTTCAGTGGAGACAGCGGCCGCGGTGGCTGAGTGGTTAGACTGCCCACCTCCCACCAATACGAATCTGGTTCAATCCACGACCGGGTTACCCCCGGATTTTAGCATGTGGGAATCATGCCGGACGATGCCACTGGTCTGCGGGTTTTCTCCGGGATTTCCCGTTCACCCCACCGTTTCATTCCGGCGCTGCTCCATACTCACCTCAATCACTCTCATCGGCTCTCAACACCTCGCTGTTAAGAACCGCCCAAATCCCTTCACTTCACTTCAGCGGCGGCCCTTTTCTTTTATTGGTGAAAAATCTGCAGGAAGGTTCAATGCAGGGCTCTTGAGTAGTTTTGTATGTATCTGACGCGTATATTTTGAGATACAGCGCTTTGAAAAAGCTGTTTTTAGCCATTTTGGAGTACTCAAAAATCGTGTTTCTAATGTGCGTGACGTTTTGAAAGAATTCAACAACCCTTTACTGACGTGTGTGTTAGATCAGCGCATTGGACGCGCCTTTAATAGTTTCGTTGAAAAACATGAATTACCAACACTCTGAAACGCAGTTCAAGAGCCTTAAGAACGCAGAAATGAAAAAGTCGCCTACACTTATGTGTGATAATCTGAACATTTTAAAATTAGAAGATAACTGGCAGCGAACTCCACTCGAACACACTAGCGAATGGCGTCGCTGGCTGGCAATTACGTCAGAGCGTCACGTCGTTCACCGATCATCGTGGTAGCTTACTTGCCAGCCGGCAGTCCAGCCAATAGGATAATCTTTCGCAGTACGCCGTAACCAATCAGACACGAGGCGTGTTCCAGATCCTCGCCGGTCAATCAACGAATGGGTTCGCCTATATCAAAGGAACCGCCTCTCCCTTTACATGTATGCGTACCTACCTATTGTGTGATTGTACCCTGAATCGTTCTGGGAGATGCTGAAACCAATAAGGACGCTGCAGAAGGAAATCAGGGTCACAAGCNAACCAATCAGACACGAGGCGTGTTCCAGATCCTCGCCGGTCAATCAACGAATGGGTTCGCCTATATCAAAGGAACCGACTCTCCCTTTACATTTATGCGTACTTACCTATTGTGTGATTGTGCCCTGAATCGTTCTGGGAGATGCTGAAACCAATAAGGACGCTGCAGAAGGAAATCAGGGTCACAAGCATCCAGTTAGGAATAGTACCTACCTATGCCTCGTTGTTAAAGGCGATTGTTTATCGTGGAAGAAGTCGAGACCAAAGTTACATCGCACTGCATTCGTTTGCACTCAGTGTAATAATATTGTGCATACAAACTATTTCTTCGTAGGCATTACCAACACACGTATTTTCTCTCTGTTTGCATTGACATTAATTATAAATAAAATGTTATAGTTTATAAATAAAATATAAGTAAAAGTTCGGTTTGATCAAAAATAAGGTAATTCTGTGTTAAAAGGTGTATAAAAAGCGTGGGATACATGACATATTTAGGCAACAACGAAAAAAACCATACATTGGGTGGTTTATCAAAGGTTTGATTTAAAAAATGTGAAGAGACTCAAAATATACTCTATTTGCTAGGATTATAAGTTCTGTACACGCCCAACAGTTTCTCTCATTATTGGCTACCATGTATGTATGAAGCTGCTCTCCCATTTCATTGGACCAATAAGGAGTCTGTTACTCTATAAAGTCTTAGTCTGCAAAGAACTTAGCCAGTCAAAAAGTTGATCATTCCATCATAAAATGAGCTATCTAGCTAGTGTGTTATCTAAGATGTGTTGGCTTAAAATTGTTTCGCTATTTCCCAGTGTATATACTTATTGTGATATAACAACCGCTAACCCTCTGCAGCTTGAGCGCTCAAACCACTGTGACATCTAGCCTAGAGGTCAATGAACTGCAGGTTCTTCCTAGCACCAGCCAGATGGATAGAATTATTATTTCTGTTTCAGCCAAGCTGCCTTGTCTTCAGAGCTGGAGTACAAAAGTACTTAATAATGCTACCATTGTCTCTCAAAGTCAGTGGGTTAAAATAAGTTCGTTAAGGGAAGGTCTTAATTAAATAAAAAAGTTCATTATTTTTTCCTAATTTTATTTTCAGTAACTACAAACAAAATTCTTTCGACTCAACATCTCACAATAAATTGATATCACTTGCTGTTTACAATGAATAACTTCAATCAATGTAATTTACAATTACTTCAAAGAAATTAACGTAATTAAATAATAATAAATCACTTCCAATAGAGAGAGTATCAAAACCTATTCAGTTATTTTACAAATTATATGTCCATATTTGACACTTCCAATATTTACAATAAAGTCCGTATCACATGTTATTCACTCCCACCTCAGTTCAGTCCAGGTCCCACCAGTCCGCAATGTTCTAAGAGTTCTCCGAGCGCCCTCATGCACAGTAGCCTTCACTCGTCGGGTTTCACACCCTCTCATCCATTAACGCCACAAACACCTCGTCCGCAGTCGTTTCACAATCTCCCGTCGTCATCCGTCCTCTACATGTCGCTCGATAACCGCACTCAGCTAATCGGCTTCCACATAAAGACTGCCGACAGTACAGCTGTGTTTTTATTTATAGGGTCGTAGGCCACTGTCCAGAATTTTTTCTAAATGCCACGTTGCGCCAAGGGTCCTAGTTCCCAGAATATTCTTGCGCATCCTCTACACTCGTCGGCTTCTCCAGCAGAGGTGAGGAGGAGGGGCTGTGCCGTCAGCCGAATCGCCGCTGTCAATCATCTCCTCCCCCACCCCAGGTGAGCAACGGGTCAGCGAGCTGGTCTGCCTGGGAGAGTCTAGGAGGTCACCCCCCACAGAGCCGGATCGCGCAAAACGGGAGTTCGCGGCAGGTGCGAGCTACAGTGCGTAGCAATGACGAATCCCGTGCTACCTGGTCTCGTGCAAAAGTGGAGCAACAGCCAATGAACAACCAACTGAGGCTTGAGTACACAAATGATTGTGGAGTCTAGCACTGCATTTACTTAAAATACCAAATTAAATTAGATTAATCCAGAATAAAAAACCTTGTAAACGTTTTTCGGAGGAATAACAAAAATACTGATATTAAAACCAAACTTTTATACTATATATAATATATATATATATTTATATGTGGGTGTGTGTGTGTGTGTGTGCGCGCGCGCGCGCACGCAACGGAGGTGAAGGACACATTGTCACAAATACAGAACTTTAAAGGAGTGAGTGCTTTCTACCTCAATACCATGATGGCACACAGTTCCCTTTCCTATTGGCAAGTTCGCTTATTATTCTGTGTATGAGATTTGCACCCAGGAAACGAGCGTGAAAATACAATCAGACAATGTTGAAACCTCGGTTTTGTAAAATAATCATAGTGCCCCTTACCTCCGATGCACAGATATATAAGTGAAAAATATATACCAGGAGATTATGATAATATATATTACATTCAGTTTATTTACACAATTGTAGACAGCTTGTGTTCAGCTGTTCCAGTGTTAGTCTCTAGCGTTTTTCGATTAGTATTTTGAGTCACGTAGAGCTCTAGTATGTCTTCAAAAATTGCGTGACTTCTGTTGCTGTTTTTACCAAAATCGGAACTTTTTTTTTTTTTATTAGTTTTTAGCAATTTCGCCATATGCCGCAGAACTCAGTTAAAGGAAGTTTTGCTTGAGTCTTATGATGTCCTTGAACTTGAACTTAACATTAAAATTTCCGCCTTGAAACTTTTAGCCGGTGTAGCATCTACAGTGCTTCGTAAGTTTACCTTCAAAAGCCAGAACTTAAATCAAAGACAACAAGTATATAGTCTGCTTTTATTTGGACTCCATTTACTTGCTTCCCAAATCAATCATAGCAAAAGTGTTTATTTTCTTATCTAAAGACAGAGAAATAGCATTAAAAAAAATTATTTAAAAGTATTTTAAAATTTTGTAATGACCGTCTAAAGGAAAAAGTTTTCAGTGCCCGGCAATAGTCCTACTGTAAATGTTATTTTTTATATTTGTGTGTACATCCAAAACTCCCTTTCGAACTTTCAAGAACAATTTTAAAGGATCTTTAAATTTTGGACTAATAAAGATTATTAGCAATATATAAAATTAATAGCTGTTTTTTTAATGCAAATATATTTTCGATTGCTGTATACTAAGTAGAATAAAATGTTATAAGTGAAGAAGTATTTTGACCTTGTAGTGACTTTTCATATAAGATTCATGGTTAACTGGCCACGTTTTATAACTCTGCTTTCTTTATTTCCTTTTTTAACGTCTGCAGGGGAAGTAGCCATGCAATGTTAAAGATTGTTATAAACAAAAATGCTAAGCCACTTCTCATTCTGATGTATTTAAAATTAAAAAGCCTTGAATTTCACAGCCCAATAGTAATAAAAATATTAAATAAGGGTTAGAGAGAGAGAGAGAGAGAGAGAGAGTTCATAATTTGCTGCCAGTCGTGTTGTGGCTGTGGCAGTTGGAGGGGCGCGACCCGAGCGCTAGTGTAGCTCTCGAGAGGGGAAGAACAACCGCGAGCGCGGAACATTCAGTACCATTGGGCTGTCCGTGCAAGCGCGTGTGCACCTGTACACACGAATCTTAACAACTTGTACAGACATCAGCCCACAGGAAGCATCAACACGACAACACTGAGCCGCAATGTATGGTAACTACGACACCTGACACCTGTAGCCGAGTGCTTTACCTTATCCTGGAGGAGGAATGGTTAAGCATGAGAAGACGGAAGGGAGACGCATATTTTCCGGATGCACACTGGCTTGGTCGGGCAGTAGCGGATGCAGTACACAGCAGACAACAATCTCAGTGCATCAATTTCAAACATAACGGCTTCAAACAAAAAAATATGTTTAAGGCGACTTTCTTAGAGAACACTGCCCCGTTAAGAAATTTTCAGAGAATTTTATTCATTCATCATATTTTTTTATAAAACGTACAATTTAAATTTTAATTCGAGAAAAAAATTATATTAAAATAATTGGCAAGATTTTATAACGAGCCAATATTACTTAAGAAACGTCGCGTACAGTAATTTTTGTTTGGCATGGTTATCTTTAAAAGTAATGCATTCATAAGGAATTTCTTTAAGAATATGTGTATTTAAAACAGCAGGCTTGGTAGGTACCGCCCTTAAGGGTGGCTAGGGCAATTCCAAATACAATATTGCACTCAATACGTTCATCTGGCAGTGGAAGGGTTAAAATAAGTAGAACTGCTGGCAGCCTTTGCTTTGGAAAGAAGTGTGTTCGGAGTGAAGCAGCAGTGTGTTGTGTTGTAGGCGCCGCTAGGCGGGGATGTCGGCCAGAGAGCTGCCGCCGCCAGGAGGTCGGCCCGCCGCCTCCACAGCTGCCCTGCTGGGGCGTCTCTCGCCCATGGTGTGCCCGCTGGCGAAGCTGGGGCGGTCGTCGCCATCCCCCGGCTCTGAGGTGCTGCACCGCCACCAGGGCTACCCCTACCACCTGGACCTACAACTGCGCTCCTACCCCAAGTTGGGGCGCACGTCGCCCTCCCTCGACCAGGGCTACCACACGCTGGTGCCGCCCACGCCGCTTCCTCCACCCGGCAAGCGCAAGGCCTCTCCGCCGCCGTCGCCCTTCGACCTGCTGCCCGACCAGGCGGTGCTGCGCGTCTTCTCGTGGCTAGACAGCGCCGACCTGTGCGCATGCGCCGTGGTTTGCCGGCGCTGGGAGGCGCTCGCCTGGGAGCCGTGGCTGTGGAGGACCGTGCGGCTGTCTGGCGAGGGCGTGTGCGGGGACAGGGCTGTGCGGGGGTTGCTGCGACGGCTGTGTGGCCAGGGCAGAACGGGAGCTTGCCCCAGCGTGGAGCATGTGCTGCTCAGAGACGGCGCCAGGCTCACCGACAAGGGGCTCACCCTGCTGGCCAGGCGTTGTCCCGAGCTCACCCACCTGCAGTTGCATGGCTGCCACTCCATCACCAACCCCGCGCTCTTCGAGCTGGCCGCCAAGTGCACCAACCTACAGCACCTCGACCTCACTGGTGAGTTACCTCCCCTACACTACCTCGCACTATCACCATTAAGGCCACTGTCTGCCGGCTGCCACCTACGAAATTTAAATAGGAAATCCCATGTTAAAGAAATTTCGCCTCATTGCGTTAATTTTAAATATTGGCGTTTTAAACAAAATGTATCGTTCACGATTTTTTTTAGGAGAAGCTCCCTACAAGCGTATATTATCATGTAATGTTTTTTGTAAAACATAAATTATAAAAATTCCTTGCAAACAAGCTATGCATGTTATGGAAGCAACTCAGTTGTAGGGAACTTATCCTAAAAAATTCGTGGAGAATACTTTTTTTTTTTAACGCCTATCGTTAAAATTAACGCACTGGGGAGAAATTCCCTTAACATGGGATTCCCTACGTAAATTTCGCTGCTGCAACCCAGTAGGCAGTGCCCTTAAGCCACGCTACTTTTTCAGTCAAATCATGAGACACGGTCAAGCTTTACCTGTTTAATACTTCTCAAGTGCTTGTCTCTCTCCCAATATTGTTTATCAAAAGCGCTTCTTGCTGTTCAGAGAAGAGAACTTTGCTATACTAAAAAAGGTAGGTAAAAATTGCTATGAGTTAGTGTTTATCACTGTTATGAGGTGTAGAAATATTAACTTGTTTATTATTTTCATAGTACTGAAAATTTTACTGAAAAAATATACTCTGTCATAGCTGCCTGCACCACGAAAATAAAATGAATTTGTCAACTACGCATATTGGTGCTCACGAAGTCTACACGCCCCTATAAGGTCATATAATACAATAAATCCTTCCTCTCTTAAAAGGTAGACCATACCTCGTAGGAATCCAAAACATCCGTTTGTGTCCCTCCATGGTCTCGCAATAGTTAAATGTTCCTGCCACCTTCTGTTGTTAGTGTTAATCAATATTCTTCAGGTCACTTTCTCGAAGGCCTTTGTGCTCACTGAATTGTTGTGCTGGTCGTTGGTTAGAAAGTGGTTCTTCCGGACACTTTCCTTAATGAAGCCCCAGAGTGCGTTATCTGGTGTTGTCAGATCAGGGCTTCTTGGAGGGAATGTAAGTGGAGCTGAATAATTGCCGGGTCCTCGTCCAATCCAATGATTCCTAAAGAATGTGTTCAAATATTGTTGAACAGCCAATGGTTGTGTTAATCAATTCAGTCATCTCCATATGATTGGCGACTGGCTCATCTCACAACTGTGGGAAGTGGGAATCCTGGATAGCATTTGGTTTCAACACGATGGGACGCAGTTTCCTCATTGATGTTACCTTTTTTACCTTGTGAACCACAGAACAATAGGTGAGAAGAAATTGGCAAATTATAGTCGTAGGCATTTTTGGCAGTGTGTTACAAATTTAGACAAATCTCGACAGACACTGCTCTAGGGTACAGTTAAGCCTGTCAACCATCCTGCTCGACTAAGTTTGATGCGCTGTAATTAGAGTATTATTTATCTCCTAAATGTTTCCCACCTCTTGCAACAGTGTAACATCGAAATTTCGTCCCTGGCCCGAATGTAGCTCTAGTGGCACTCCAAACCTATTTGGAATCGGGATGTTCTTAGGCCTCTCAAATGACACTTCACATTGTGTGCATTTGGAGATGACATGGTCCCCTGGTTTCGAAATCCTCCCTGTAGTGAGGCCAGTAGAATCTGCACCGAACTTTGTCAAGTTTCTGTAATAAGAAATAGCACACCTGCAAAATTATGCAATTTCTTAAAATGATTTTGGGACCTTACATTCTGGGAGCTCCAGTTGGGACAAAAGGTGGGTCAGTTAGCTTGTCTTTCTTAATGTTCTTTACACTACATGTAGACGACACATTGACAGAGGTAAATTCTTTGTGTGTAATTAGTGATTCGCTGCTCTTTTCCTCGTGTTCACACTGATTGCAAAATGATGCACATGGCATTTTAGATAGTACATCTGTATTACCGTGGAGATGTACACACCTATGTTTTATAACAAAGTCATATTTTGGAAGATCTATCAAAAAGGGTTATCTGTTCTTTGAGTTCTTGAAGTTCAATAATCGTCATAGTGAGACATGGTCGGTTCCCAGGATGTAGTATATAGCTGTTGACAGTAGTGGAATTATGAAATCGCTACCACAAAATGAAAAATGCTCCCTACAAATCATGCAATAGTTTCATTCAGGCTTGTGAAATACTTTCCAGTCTCTTCTCTTTTCACTATTGAATTTATGATAATACAGAATCGATATCGACATCACATGCATCTATGTCCAAAATAAACTACCCCTACTACTTGAAAACCACAGTACTGGTGCAGAAATTAGAATTCGTTTCAGTTTTCTGAAATCAGTTTCAATTTCAGGAGTACGCAAATACTTCATGTTTTATTCAGTCAACTCGTTCAGTGGTTTGTCAATTGTAGCAAGTTCATGCACAGAGTGTCAGCAATATTCACACAGGTCCAGGAACTCCGCACTCCCTTGTTTATGGGAAAAGGCATCCTTTGAGCCTTCAAGGCTACTTCACATTGGCAGTATCCACTTAATGTCCAAGGTTGAAAAAATTCTATCAGACAATTTTCCTGACACTTCACTGATCTGGCAATAATCTACAGAAACTTCCATACAGATATCCATGAGCGAACGACATTGCGATCATGTGGGTAGAAGAGAATGAGAGTTCTGGTGCAGGAGCTAGGGGCTGAGGACCAGAGGACTAGTGCTCAAGCTCTGTCATTCCTCTTATATCCTTCAAAATGTCCCTTTCTTCCCTCGAAAACGCTTAAAATCTCCAGAATTGCCTTCAAAACCGGTAAAATTTCCTGCAAAAGATGTGCTTTGCACAATGTGGCTGACACGTGCTCAAGACGGTGGAATACAGCGAAAATTGTGCAACAGCCAGCTGCCTAGTTTCTGGCCCCAGAAAAGTCAGTCTATCACTTGATATTATGATCACGCAAGTCTGCATACGTACAGTTGATTTATGTTAGATTACTTTTACATTGAAATAAATTCGAAGAAACTATTATTATATGTTTTAATTGCATTGGTNTCTGGCCCCAGAAAAGTCAGTCTATCACTTGATATTATGATCACGCAAGTCTGCATACGTACAGTTGATTTATGTTACATTACTTTTACATTGAAATAAATTCGAAGAAACTATTATTATATGTTTTAATTGCATTGGCATTGATTTGTTACAATTCCGTGGGCTCAAATTAATGCGTACACGCCACTCTATTCTAGTTTTCAATAAATAGCTGCACGAAATGCTTCATACTGCACATAGTGATAGACACTTTCTTGTCTGTACGGATTTTCGGAAAATTTTCGTTAAGTGATAAAAAAAAAATCACCGCGGAAGTACGCTGAAAAAATTTGGAGCAATTTGATAGGGACATTGCAAGTATAACCTCACTCCTAATTTTCCTGAAACATTATCAGTTTACTTGTAAGTAACATATTTATACATAAGGCGTACACAATTTAATTGGGCAAATAGGTATTGTTGCGACCCCAATACATGCACGAGGCAAATATGAATTCGTAATATTCTGCCGAAATAAAATACGAATGCACGTCACTTGAAAGCTGTTGAACATGCAAAATGTTACGGTCTAACTTCTTCTTGGATTAGAACATAGCAGTCTTATAGAAAGGTAACACCAAAGCAGAAGTTTATATAAAATGGTTAAGTAAAGTATTTATTTAACAGTTAGTAAGGCCAATGGAAGAAGGGAAGAGAAGTAAGGTTATATTAAAGTAGAGTGAAGATGACTTAGTGCGGAACTCCCCCAGGCTCCAACTCCGGACCCTCTGTCCAGATGGAGGATCGCCATCGGCTCCTCGTCTGACCACTGTTCACGCCCTTGGACACTCGCCGACTGCGACCATCTCCTCCCTCGCAGTCCAGTCCACACCTCGCGCCCCTCCATGATCTCTGATTGGCTCCCGCTGTGCACTGGAGGCGGAGTCTGCGCATAGTTTGTTGAATCTAGGCAGGAATGTCCTGATGCCTGCTGGACCCACATTTTCTGTTGTTTTCTGCATTTCATTGTCGATGTTTAGAGATTCCATTCCGGCTATCAGTTATGGTTATTCAGTTTTGTAAACTTGCGTGTGGCCTCACCCACGGGTATTGTTGCGACAGGTTGTGTGCAACGGAGCCACGTGTAACATCTCCCCCCAAAGATACGCGGAGAGATGTCCTCATCTCCCTGAGCACGTTGACGAAAGTAACATCTAGTGGGTAAGTTTTGTGGTGGGTCGGGGGAGAGTTGAATGCCAATTGATTGTCATATTGGAAGTGGAAACTTTGAAGAAGTATGAATTAAGGGTCGTAGGTCCTTTACTGTTGGAAAATATGTGTTTGTATGAGACTGGGAAGTGGTATTGATGTGCCACAGTAGCGGCCAACAGAGAGGTTGGCTACCCTGCTGCGCCTGCAGTAGGTCGACGCACTGACCGTGGACGTGCTGTGCTGACTGGCGACGTCACCTGCTGCTTGTGCGAGACGTGATTCAGTATAGGAAGGGTGGTGGGCAGGTCTACTGTACTTACTGCACGATGTTTTACAACGTTTACCCTAGTCTTATAAAAGTTACCAATATTTACAATTAATAGATTAGTCTTTACAATGAACATGTTTACATTTTTTAAATATACATATACTCTAAATGCTTGATGTGAGTGGCCCTGTAAATTTCTCTTTTGAACGCACGGTTGTTCCTCTCAACCGGAATGTCTTCACAGAGTGTAGTTTGCAATTGCACACTCTTATTTGAAATTTGCATGAACACTTCTGGTAGATGGCACGTACCTTGGTTTTGTCAGTATATAATACAAGTATCATCGTCCGCACTTTTTTTCTGCCAGTGTCCCAGCTCAGGTGTAATATTTCACCCAAAGATATAAGTTAATTACTTTGTATTGTTGCCGTGTAAAATAAAGGAACGATGCCTTTATTCTACTCACGGATGTTCCTGAAAAGAAGTTCCCTCTAATGTGACAATGGTTAAAATGCGTTTCCTGTTCTTGAAGCAACGAGCTCACCGTACATTTGAAAGCTACGTTGGGTGGAATTTCGGATAATGCGTCAATATAAAAAAGCATTTAACTCACGATGTTTTGTGTTTATGAAGGTAAAAACTGAGAGCCACGCTGGATCCTACCATGCTGTTTGAACTGATGGCCTCGTAAGGTTCGAATGCAAAGTCGTCGTATTAGTTTATGAATAGGCCTATTAAAAAAAAATGTTATATGTGAATTGGTTTTCACAAACTGTATCATAATTCAAAGTGTTCTAAGTGACGTTGTTCACCACTGTCGTGAGTACTAGTTGCTGTTTCATTGGCCTGTCAATAAAACGTACTTCGAAATGTATGTAAACATTAAGCATAAGTCACGTGGCAAATGTTGATACCACGGGACCATCATCATCAAACACGTGACCATTTGTACTGTCAAGGCACGCACAACGAATTATATGTCTGTAAACGTGCATACAATGGTATGTGAAAGACGAAAATCCTAATCGTGTTTTAGATAGGAACCTCGCGCCTGCGCTACACTTGTAGTAGGCCTATTTTAAAAAAAAACACTTTCCGAATTTACATGATTCAGTGTACAGAATACGAAATCCACAGAAATTGTGTTTCTGTTGGTGTTGAAACAGCTGTTCACGCAACAGTAGAGGATATTACTGGCAAGTAATGAAAAGTAATTCCATATGTTAGCATTTCAGTCCACAGCATGGTAGCTCGATCATGACGTCATAAACTGCCATTCCGGCTGGAGAATCAGTGAAAAACACTGGAACCCAGTGCTTGGGACATTGAGGTTCATTGTGTAGTATTACTTCAAATGAGAGGTGCTTTCAAAAGTACTCACTTTACCGTGAATAGACTATAGCTCGCAAGTTGGCTAGCCCCTGGGGGAGAACTTCGACCGAGGATCAGAGGCACGTGATAAGGAAAACAGGTTCAGCCGGGCTGTAGCTGCTCAGGGCGAAATTCGAATAAAACTGGCGATGAGTTCGAAAAAATAACTCCAGCAAACCATGAGATCGTGTACGCCATGTCGTCAAATTAAGCTAGATTCGCTGTAACAGCAGGTTCACGGTTAATTAAACATTTCTGAAATCAACATTCGAAAAAAAAAATCCCGAACTATGAGTGTATGCGTTATAAAATGAAGGGTTCCGCCCCCATGGGCGCTTGAACTGCGTTGCGGAGTATTTGAAATCCTGGTTTTTTTACGAAACTATTAAACGTGCCCCTAATATGTTTACATACGAAAATACATACCCCAGACGAGGACAGAATTGTACTTTCAAGTTACCACGCATGCTGTAAATATTATTTTGGAGCCCTTCAATATAGTTAAAAACGGCTTTTTCAGACTGCCGTATCTTACACTATACTAACCGGACACGAATCAAACTACGATAGGAGCCTGTATTGAACTTTGCTACAGACTTGTCATCAATACAATGATAGGGTCCCCTCTGTAAGTGCCATAGGTACACGCAGCACTAGGAGAACACTGCACGCCAGTTCTGAGCCCTGCGCGTAGCGGCGATGGCGCTCTTGTAGCGCGTGCCAGGGTAACCCTTATAGCTCCCGCACTGCTCTGTCAATAAAAGGAGATAACGATGCAGGCAGGCGGGCCCCTAAAGTCTGTCTGGAGTACTCGCCGTTATGTTGGCGACGAATTACAAGAACGTTACTGTCTCAACATTTATTATAGTCATGCAATAATTGGCGTGTGCTGTTACTTCTGTTAACCAGTTAATAGTGTTCGAATCGAAGGAGGGTGGGAAGCTAGGGAATTCCCCGACTTCTATATCCCTGTGTACACTCCTAGCCGGGGACAGAAAGTTTCTTCCCGTTTGAATACCGTACATGTTTCAGTATGCAAAAATTTCATTTCCGAAAATTAAAAATACTTTTATTAATGTTAACATTTAAATTAAAGTTATAATCCTTTACTTTAAACAATATTTCTCGATAACATTTTACAGTGTGTCTTTTTTATTACTATGCCAGAAAAACTATACTTTTGTTGTTTTAATAAAATATTTTACTATCGTGGTATTCATAAACAATTTGGTAACTTATTTGTGAAATATGTCGTACTTATTCAGTCGTAAGGTAGAAGCTGAAATTAAAAATACAGTTTCAAGTACAACGGTGCCACAGTTATTTTTTTGGACGTTAAATACTATAATAATGGCAAATGCATCATCAACAATCAACATTAAAACAGAATATGTAATATGTATAGGCATAAAAAAATGGCTTGAACAGATGTACCCCTCCCCCCTTTCTATCCATCAATCGGGACACTGTCACTGATAAATACGTGCAGTGTGCACGTAGCATCAGCCACTTGTATTTGCAGGGTGCACAAGCTATATATATATATATATATATATATATAAAATATGTATTACTTAACAGAGCTCTATGAAATGTTGAATTCAAGTACGTCTTGCCATTTGACTCAAAATATGTTTCGTTTTCGTGTCATAGTATAAATATTTGTTTATTTGTTTTAAGGTTATTGTTATCGACAATTTGCCGTTATAACGACATACCAATGTTTGCGTTGTCATATATTTTTTTAGTGCCTCACCTTTCCTGTGTGTATATTGATATGAAAGAACGCACTGACGTGTAAAAGTTTCTACTATTGTGTTGTCTATGATATAAGTGTCTGTAAATGCCTCAGATGTGACGTCTTCACTGCTTAAGGTCAGTTGCCGAAGGTCAATAATCGGTTTTCCGTAATTTTTCTTTTACATTCATTTTTTTTATCGTTCCGTTAGACTAAATATTAATACAAAATACTTATAGTGTTTGGGGGCGTCGGCAAGTGCTTTGTCACAATATTTATATACAATACGTATAACATAATCATAATGATATATACGTTATTTACGACGATCACAATAATTCATGCAATTTTCATAGTATGTTTTTGAATGCTACGAGGGTTATTTGGAAAGTAACGTCCGATTTATTATAAAACATAAACCATTACAAATTGTTTCAAAAAACTTTTTTTATTTAATTCCTTACATGTTTCTCTATTTTTCTACATAGTTTCCATATTTGTTTAAACATTTGTCATAACGTTCTACAAGCTTGTGTATGCCTAAGTCATAGACGTCTGCCGTCTGTGAGGATAACTGCTTCTTTCACCTCGTCATCTTTGGCGAAGAGCTTGCCTACCTAAAGGCAAACGCCTTTAGGTAACGGAACAAGAAGTGAGAATTGCTCGGCGCCAAGTTTATACTATACGGTGGGTGGTCAATCTGTTCCCATCCAAAAGATCTGATCAGATTTAGGGTGTGAATGGCAGAATGGGGTCTGGCATTGTCTTGCAGCAACAATACTCCAGACGTCAGAAGGCCACGTCGTTTATCGCGTATTGCACGTCGAAGTTTAGTCAGGGTAGCGCAGTAAGCGTCTGCATTGATTGTTGTCCCTTGCTGCATAAACTCAACTAACACGACTCCATGTCTATCCCACAACACGGTTGTCATAACCTTGTATGTTGAGATTGTCCGCTTGGCCTTGACTTTGACTGGTGATGTCGGGTGACGCCATTCCATTGACTGACGTCATGTGAGAAATCCACGTCTCGTCCCCTGTGAAAATCTTTTCTAAAAATTGATCACATTCCTTATGATATCGGTCCAAAAAATCAAGAGCACAAGCCATTCTCTTCATTTGGTGTTCCCAGTAAGCAGCCTGGGAACCCAATGTGCGCACAATTTGTGAAATTGCAAATTTTCAGAGACAATTTTGTGTAAAGTTGTTCTACCCACATTCGGAAATTCCAATGCTAAAGTTGAAATTGTGAATCGCCGGTCATCACGAATCTTTTCGTCCGCGGCTTTGACCAAATCTTCTGTGATCACTGATGGTCGACCTGATCGCAGTTCATCATGGACATTTTCCCGTCCGTCCTTGAAAGCTCTCACCCATTTACGCACTTTTCTGTCACTCATCGCATTGGGGCCATACACTTGACTTATCTGTCGAACAAACTTCCGCTGCTTAAACGTTCCTTGCTGTCAAAAACCGAATCACTGACCGTATTTCACAGTCGGCGGGCTGATCAATTGTTTTAAACATTTTGAACTGACACTGTAAACACCACACTGCAACAATACCAATGCAAATGGCGTCGTTTGACGAGCAAGGCATGCCGGGGTCGGTGCGCATGCGCGTTACAATGTTCGCGCGACATTCGATTAGCTACGGCGATTCGGACCTTACTTTCCGAATAACCCCCGTACTTGCAATGAAATTAATAGATAAAATGATGAATGACTTCGGACATACGCAATTGCAGAGCTATGCCGAAAAGGAAAGCACAGAGGATGACGTTAAAAATAAACACGAAAACAAGCCGAGACAGCTGTTAACATATAATATTTAAAACATAAATAATCCCACCAGGAATCCACGTAACAAAACAAGGCGAGAAACAAATAAACGAGCAACAAAGAGAAGGCAATGAGTATAAACAAACACGCGCAAAGAACTCTAGACGACCCAAAGAAGGCAACACAAATGAACACACAGACTAAAGATGAGGTGGACTGATCTCGCTGGCTGCGCACAACCGGTCCCCGTGCCCCAACAATGAACTGCTTTTCTGCGAACACGTCCAGCAAAAACGGCGTGGATTGGATTTTACGTTGCAACCTTAAACGAGAGCTTTGAGATGTATGTATACTTCCTCTAACCAATCTGTAATGCAATGTTGTTACATTCAAATTAGTACAAGTATTTTATTCCTGCACAAGTGCTTGTCTTTTGAAGATTGAGATATAAGCAAAAGCCTTCATCACTGTTGACCATGTGACTTTGACACTTGTGTTCTTTTGGGGTAGGTCAATGCTGGGTACATGCGCAGAGGACGAATAATTGGTTTACTTCATTTTTAGTCTATGGACGAGCACTGATGCGAAGACAAAATATGTAAGCTTGTTTTCGCGTATGTTTTTAATGCCACACTTCGCTCTGCAATGCCGTATGTCCGAAGTAATTTTTCATTAAATTTACTTCGTGTTTTTCGTACAAATAACATACTATTTCATGATTTCCGAAATTGTGTTTCGGCAATTTACAAGGTATGAAACACAGGAATAGTCAAACTTCAAATTTGTTTTCTGCTTAAAATTAAAACACCAGCAAGAAGCTAGGAAAGCCGAGTATGGCGTACATTGTGCAGTTTCCCCGAAGTAGACGGACGTAACCCCTCTGCCCCTCCCCGAGGCTACGCGGTTGTCGTGAAACGCCGTGCGACTTCTGAAGTCAGGACAGCAAGTGGTGTGTCGCGAGAGAAGAGCCTCGAGCGCTGTGCCAGCTGACCGGGCTTTACAGCGGGCAGGTGCTGCGACAAAAGTACACTGAAGAGCCAAAAAAACTGGTACACCTGCCTAATATCGTGTAACCCCCCCCCCCTCCGAGCACGCAGACGACGTGGCATGGACTCGACTAATGTCTGAAGGTATGCAGGAGGCATTTCACACCATGAATCCTTCAGGGCAGTCCACAAATCCAATCTGCGCCAATTTGAGAAAGGGTTGCACGTCTGTCACGTTTAATGATTCTCGTCAGTCGTCGTTTGTCCCGTTCTTTCACGATCTTTTTCCGGCCGCAGCGATGTCGAAGATGTGATGTTTTACCGGATTCCCGATATTCACGGTACACTCGTGAAATGGTCGTACGCGAACATCCAAATGTTATCGCTACCTCGGAGATGCTATGTCCCATCTCTCGTGCGCCGACTATAACACCACGTTCAAACTCACTTAAATCTTGATAACCTGCCATTGTAGCAGCAGTAACCGATCTAGCTGCCGACGGCATCGCGTTACTCTGATTGGTTCCATACCTCTGTTATTGGCATACACACGCCTATACCAGTTTTTTTGGCTTTTCAGTGTATAAGTCAGGTCAAAGCGGCGACTATCGACTGCGGGACAGATCGCTCTCACTAGACAAAAAACATAACCAAATACTTTTAAGTTTGAACAACTTATCTAGTTATACCACCCTATCACCATTGTAGTTAACATATAAAATAATAATAGGACATCTAATCTTAAATTATTATATTTTAAAGACCTTTAAAATAAGAATAATACGAATATAAATTTTACTTCAGTATTAAACTGTTAAACTTAATAAATAAAAAATTCAGTAACCAGTAATATTAATTTATATCTATTGTACAACCATGTATGTAGGCAAAAACATTCCCAGTAGCAAGGGGAATATCAAAATCTAAATAAACTCAATATTTAAAACTAATTACTTCAAATGAAAGAGAGAAAATATTTTTTTAAAAGTTTAAACATACATGTGTAAATTCCCAAGAATTAGTAGCGTAGTCAAAATCAAACAAACATGAAATTGAAGATTATAAATCAGTGCTATTGAAAATACTACTTTTTATTAATCCTCCTTTATTTCCGACTTTAATTAAATTTATAGAAATCGAAACTAGGTAATATTACACCTTTTGAAATTTGTAGGAACCAATATTTTAAGTTAAAATTCTAATATTGGCGCTAAAAATCTTTTTTTTTTTATTTATAAGTCTGGTCATTTCTATCAGTTACCATCAATATCATACCATGAAACCATAAAATATTGCCATAATCCCTAAAGAAATTTGGCTTGTGAACAATCTTAAAGTAAAAATTTATATTTGTAAATCATCTGTTTCAAACAGTAGTATGAACCATCTGCTTGCGAAATAAGTTCATGCTCCATGTTTTAAGTTAGTGGTATACCTTTTGTTTGTCCTGTTGCATCCTTTTGAATATTCACAGAGATACGCTCAACTAATTTGTCTTTCATACTGTTGATGACACTCCAGGCAGCTATTTTTCCTTTTATTCCACTGTTTGGCGATTCTCTTGTCTTGCGGGCCTGTAGCCTGTCGGCCAGATTTCTGGTTTCCATGTCCTTGTACTGCGAATGTCAGGTGGTGTTGTTTGCATGTTTTGTACTGCGAATGTCAGGTGGTGTTGTTCGCATGTTTTGTACTGCGAATGTCAGGTGGTGTTGTTTGCATGTTTTGTACTGCGAATGTCAGGTGGTGTTGTTTGCATGTTTTGTACTGCGAATGTCAGGTGGTGTTGTTTGCATGTTTCATTCGGGCCATTTATATTGACTTAACGAAGAACAGGCCATTTTTATAGCTTTGATCATGGTCCAAAGAACTGGTATCCCAGAATGTGGAACTAGATTGTTTGGTTTTTTATTAGCTAGCCGACAATTTCGCGGCCTGATATAATGTTATTTACCACACGGTGCATCTAGACAAAAGAGCACAAAAAGTGTAAATACGTTTCACTTACAGGGTTTTGTTTCAGTTTCATGAAGATCATCAAGCCAGAAGTCGGTCTTTCAGTGTTTGTTACAGAGCAAGGTGTCAAAAGAACTCGTGAATCGCATAATGTCACCCTGTCGCCATTCAGGGCTATGAGGGGCGTGATGTGAGGACTTCCTAGGTGCGGAAAAGCTTGCATCCTTCTGAGTTTGTTGGAGGACTTCATAGTTTCTGATTCGAATATGTTAGCCGTTACTGCAATTCCTTTAATAGTCGAAATATCGGAGACTGGCTCGAATTCTTGAAGGAGTAGGAGGCAGTATTTCCCATACAGTGATAATAAAAATTTTTGCCGCAGAGCAAGATGCTGTCAAACTCTGTGTGATTTGCTATGTTGCCTGCCAAAATCACTGCTACATACAGGAATGCTTCAGCCTGGAAAGACATACGATACAATTGTGGACTGCGCGTACCTCAACCAGACTCATTCACGTGTAGTCAACAAGCTGCTTCACGAAAACCGTAATTTCCTTGTTTTCTTTAGAATGGAGGAATCATATTTGCGACATATTTACACCCTAAGTCCGAATCAGTGATATCAATCAGTGAAACAACATTCACTGAAAGCCAGTTGATAAACCACTGCTGGCCGGCGAATCAAGTAAATTAACTGGGATCTAGTGATCTACAGCAGCGAAATTCTTGACATTCAGTGGAAATCACAAATAAATCAGTGAAATTCAGCTAATATATTAATTATTCATCTGGCACTGTTTATCACTTGCGCACGTTTCACTGTTTTCACTGATTTGGCTCAATGTTCACTGTAAAATTTAGAGTGTACTGTGACCGCACAAACATGGACATAATATTCTTGGAGTTCAAAGACGTAAGTTCCTTGTGCTGATATACAAGCGCAGTATTTAGCCATTTTGATCACTGTGGGAACTTTGACAATGACTTAGTTTTGACCAAAGATTCGTGTGGTGCAGTCCGTATCCGCGAATAATCTGACAAGTGTACATATGCAAGAGAGTCACTTCTGTTCAGTGAACAACTGAGAACCAAACCGAATTGTAGAGCAATTTCACCAAGTCGTTAAATCAGCGCGGGAGAAAAAAAACAGCTGCATTTCGAGATTAAAAGCCCTCAAATGTGCCATCACCCATCTATCCGAACATAGGAAGACGGTGGCCTCTTGGTTGAAGGAGTTTTGTACGTCCGAGGCCTAAAAGCGCGGGGGCGCTAGAGGTGACCAAGATATGCGCATCAACTGTCCCATCGCCTCTACGCGCAACGCACTGAACTGGTGTGCAGTCTTGCCGTTGAAAACGCGCCTCTATGAGACTTTCAACCGAGACCTTACCATTTTATGGCGTAATAATAAAAATAAAGGTTTGATGCACGTCCCTATTCCTTTTTTAATTATTTGTACCGGAATGTTTATACCTAAAACTGACAGGGAAAACACCCGTTTAAGCCATTATCACTATCTCAAATAAATTCTTTAGAGAGAAATGGAGAAACTGAAAAACGTATACAGACGCGTAACGTTTTTTAAATGCTGTTCGTATCTCGCTCAGACACGCTGGGCAGTTTTTTAATAAAACTTTTTCTGCTGGCGCTTTGCACACCTTTCGGTAGCTTACTACGACCGGGCACCTTAACGAATATATGGAGATTGGATTTGCTGCAATTAAATGCGAAATCAAGAAAATAGAGTCCATCGTAGCAGGAATGATAAATAGATTCCGTCGAGATCACGTAGAAGTATTTAATTCGCTGCATAGGCGAGCACAGAAATGCACGCACGAGCATAGGCCCAAGGTCGGTATTCTTCTAAGCTATTACGCCGGATCCTATTCTGGCTGAAATGACATGCGAAATCACGTTGAAAACTGGTACCTCGGAAATAAGATAGCTAAATTTTTCCTAGCGATATTTTACAGTTGGTAAGCACAGGGTTGAAATCACGCAAAGACTGTGCGAATTTTTTACTCGTGCAAATATTTATTGTCTTTCCCTTATGCACAACCATTTTCATGATTAATTGACAGCAGAAGTTGTAATTCGCTTACTGGCTATGAAACCAACAGGATGTGTTCTGCCATTTTTTGAGGGCGTGGAGTTGTAATCGAACCTAAAGCCTCATTTAAATCTTAGTAAAATACTTTTCATTGTATCTTTTATTTTAATTTTTACAATTTTTTGTAATTTTCGATTATTATTATTTTTATTATTTCTATATTTTGGTAGAGATCAAGGTGAAGGTTAAACACAGTTGCTTACAAAGGTGGAGGTCGCAGTGCCACTACCTGGGAACGTGTCCAAGAACTGGCTATTTTATATTACTCACTCAAAAATGCTGTTGCATTCATGAATAATAATAGATTTGTATATAAACGATGTAATGCGAAGTAGGAAATTTTTTTGCCTACGTTTAATATCTTATCAGTAGAGTCCCAGGAAATTTCGCGAATTCATTCGAGGACAAGCTAGACTTCAAACATATACACATCTGAGTTTCATTTTAATTGTATTTCAGTGTGTAAGTCACGCCCTGGGCGCATTTGAACCAATAAGTAACACGCAAGAAAAAGAGGACTTAATCCCGTGCCACCTGGTCTCGGGTATAAGTGGAGCAACAACCAATGAACAACCAACTGAGGCTCGAGTACACAAACGATTGTGGAGTCTGACTTGTTGCCAAATGAATCCGCGAGATTTCCGGGTTTTTTACTTATCAGTAACACGGCGGGAAGTCCTTAACCAATCAGCGCGTGAAGACTAACCTGACACACGGAAGACCAACCAATGGGGGAATATTTTTCATCATGCAACAGCCAGAGGTACGCACAGTGTCCGTTACTGTAGACTGTTCACAGTAAAATAAGCACTTTTTCAAGCCCTGCTAAATTTTTCCTTTCAGCCAATTTCTATCTTTCCACCAATTTTTAATGCAATCTATCTTTCTGTCAGTGAAGATATAAATTCGATTATTGATGAACTCAGAGCTAGAGGCATTATTGAATGACATTGTTTTAATGTATGATTTTTTTAAGGAATAGGAATTAACACAACAAATTCGAAAAAATAAAAAAATTATTTGTTTGATTTTTTAAATTACTATCATCTAAGAATAAATGTTTGGCAGGCTGCACGTATTTGAGATGAACATACATTGAGTACGGTCATCTACAAAAATATTTTTGTTCGAGATATAGTTTATTGCGATTGTTGCATGATGTCATTGATACTTAAATATGTAGATACAAAACACAGAAGTCTTTTAATTGGATATCTTGTTGTACTTTTACCCCGTGAAACGATTGGACTCTCTAGGGGCTTGAACCTGCGATAAATATTTTTCAAGGAAGGCGCACTGGGTCATGATTTATTTACTTTAAATTTAAATAGCATATGTTAAAAATAAATATGTTTTGTCAAGGGTGGCATAATTACGTAAGTGCCGAGTTGCTTTCTTGGTCGGTTATGTATACCATGCATGGAAAGGCAGTACGGTCATTGTGGTCTGTGTTTCCATTGACTTCGCATCGATAGATACGAGTTTCACTCGCGGCCTCGAGGTCTTCTGTGTATGAAACAGCTACATTCTTTATGTTTTGGGTCTTCTAAAAGCAAAGTAAATATATAGTTGGAATGTATGTGTGTCGCGATGTCTCCTTACTCGTCATTACAAAGTTCGTACATTTAATGGTATTTCTATATTTAAAAACATGTTTGCGATATATTCATGTGTAATTAGTTTCATAATGTGCTTAGAGTTCTAGTACAATAAATTGTACGTATTCAAATATGTACAAGCATATAATATTTAAAACGAAATAAATTGTTACCTTGTACTGTGTAACTGAATTCCTCTCGTAAAGGGACGTGCATGTGTGACTCTCCTGGTCTGCCAATGTAGAGCCTGATGCGTCTCTCTAGTCTATTGTTATGTACTTTCCCTTCGACTTGCCGAGACCTGCGCGGTGCTCGCGCCGCCTGCCGACGGCCTGGGCTGCCTTACATACCCACGCGATGTTATTTGATCGTGCAACGTCACCCTTGTCGGATGTGTTCCAATGCTAGTGTTGTGAGTGTTGGCTGTACTCTGAATGTAATGGTTTCGTTATGTCACTTGCTTTTCTGTGGACAGACCAGGATGACCTGGTCTTGTCTAGTGCCGTTTAACACACAGCGTACAGCACCCGATGCTTTTGTAATATGTGAATGTGGTTGGTAAGTTCGTGTAGCTATTTACCTTCACATTTTGTTTTTATATCTGTTTGCATCAGTCTGTAGCAGCTGTGATTTTATCGCACCTGTGCTTCTCGGCTTCGCAAAAGTATTTTTTTGGACTAATTTGACATATAGCACTCGATTCTAGCGCAATATCTACTGGTTGTTAAATGCTTATAATTATCTGCTTTTATAATTTTTTTATATGTGTTTGCAACTTCGCGGTAGCACTGACATCTATCTTGCATGACTGATGGTTTAAAGTGTATGTTGTTTTGCGGCAAGCAAAGAAATGCAGTCTTTACGAGTCGCGTAATGTGTATCGCACTTGACACATTGTAGTCGTTTTTGAGGTTGGTCCTTGTGATCATTCGTTCTTTCTCATGTTGGCATTCATTCCAGCTTTTACTAAACTTCTTGGTGTGTTAGCAACACTGATATCACTATTTTAGACTGTGGTTTCGACGGGTGTTTTTTTATACATTGTGACGCATTATGGCATCATGATCGTGATGTACTTACGTATATATCAGTGCTTTATTGTTTGTTACGTGACTGATTTTTCATGTACAGAGTGGTTTCATATCTTTTACACTCGGTTTCCCCAACCCTTGCGTTAGGCTGATGGTGTTTATTTATATTAACGCGTACATGTTTTAATATAACATGCAACTATTTATGTCTTGTCATCGGTGCAATTTTATAGCCCTATATTTTTCAATATAAGGCTGGTTGTTAAGGGTTACCGATGCTAGCGATGACTCGGGCCACCAGTCCTTGTGTCGGACTGTTGGTGTTCGTTTATATTACTATATATGTATTTTACAGTTACTCAATACTATGTACTTCATGCACGCAGTGCATATATATGTGTATATATAGCTTGCTTTTTCCCATATAGTTGTTTGTTGTATGTTACACATGCTAGCATTAATTTATGTATATATTTTCGCATCTTAGCTGTCTCTGAGGGGGGATCCTAGTTGGTAGACACCTGCGGTAGCAGACGTCAAGGGCGGTGGTGGGCGATTGTCGAGTGCGTGCAGGCCGATGCATATGTGTGTGCTATTTCAGATCCTACACTCCAACATGCAACGGTAACTTTGCAACACACTTGTATGTATACCTTTATTTTCTTTACATGAGTGTACAGTTGTTACATGTTCCGAACTGCAGATGTTTTGAAATGCTGAACAACTCTGCTCACAACAGGGCTTAAGGGCTACTTGCCCTTATCTCCTTGATTGTAGTCGGAAGTGATGTGTGTGATCTGAATTTGTTGACCGTAGCTTGGGTGGGTGGGAAATGTCGGGTAACGGGTAACCATGCTTATAAGAAGGCTTGAAGTGTACTTGTTTCTACCACCCTGTTTATCATCGGAGGCGATGACTATGATATGTATTTGGTGACTATCTTAAACGGTTCGGAAATAAAAGCTGTGCTTATAAGAGGGTTTAAGGCCTACTTGACCATGCAGTCCTTTTTTTTTTTGTCGGGGTGATGCCCATGTTATGAATTTGGTGGCTTTACTTTAAATGGTTCGAAAATTACAGCTAACTATCCTTATAAGTGGGCTTAGGACATACTTGACGCACATGCGCAGTGCGACTCTAAGATAACGTGTGTGGGCAGGCTTCGCTCCATGTCGCACAGTTGGAAATGCAGATCATGAGACTCGTCCCCACCAGGTCACCAGGTGAAAGAAGACCAGAAGGAATATGAGAAAACCGAGGATGAATGGCAGAGCATGGGACTCGTCCCCCGCCAGGACGCATTGTGAAAGGAAACCAGATGGAATATGAGAAAACAAAGGTGGCAGCAGACGATGGTGATGAGGGAATATCCAAGATGGAAGGCTCGGAAGGCAAGAGTGAGGAAAGGGTGAATGCAAAGGATACCGGAAGGAATATGTGAAAAATCCCCAAGGGATGGAACGGACGAGAGAGAGAGGGACAGGAAGGAATGAGGGAGCGTGAGATTAAAAAACTGATACTAGAGAAATAATAAAGGAGACAGGAAGGAATATGAAAAAACCCCAAGTGATAGAGCATGCGAGATAGAACGGGCGTGGGGTAGAGAGACTGGAAGGAATGAGATAAGTTGCATGACATGGTAATGAACTCGAACATTCTTCAGACAAGATGGATGGTGCTGGCATGGAATGACAGAGCATGAATGTTAGGGTGACATCCAACCCTTCTTTAAAAAAAGTAATCGAGCTACATTGCAGAGTCATGCTTTTTTAGATCGAATGACTCATGAAAATTTTGTACAGAGGGAAATTAGGGAAATTTTGGACGTTTTTGAGGGGAAAACGGGACATTTAAAAAGAAAAACAGTAAAAAAAAAAATAGTCCAATATGACTGCCGTGGCACCTCAGCACCCTGCCAGGATGCCAGGTGCCCCAGAACCTACTATTCCTAACTACTGACGTACGAAATGAATGCATTTTAACCGTGCACTCTTTTAATAACGAAATTAATTATTTGAAAGTCACATCTGTTGATCACATAACTTCGCCCTAGGTGTTTGAATCACAATTGTGTAACGTGCTTAGGTTTTTTGTAATTTGAATGTTTGCCACAATCCTAACAGCCTGAAAATTTTAAATAAATAAATAAATATAGTAATAACTACGTACTTGTTCAAAAAATTGTGAGCGGAATGAAAGTTATGGTAGTCCTATTTGTGTGCATGTTTACCACTATTTCTCAAGTTTGTTGCTGCTGCGTACAAAAAATAAGCGACACGAGTTGCGTGCTTGAATTTACTGTCTACTTCGTTGGACTGTTTGCTCTTTCGTTTTAATACCTATTCCAACTGAGGCCGTCCTTTTTAAAGAAAACCCAACATATCAATAACACGAAGTTAAATATTAGAGTTCTTTCCCCCACAGTTGTAACAGGGTTAAACACAGTCACGGCAAAATATTAACGTGTATTATGTGAAATGTGCCTTATCGTGTATAACACAAATATGTAAAGAATATGTAAAATAATAACCGTAAGAATTACTTATAGTTAATACATATATTATTAAAAAGTCATAAGCTGACCTAAATATGGTTATAGGCCTAAATTGTGAACATTCGTACGTAATGGTTTTGAAATATGTTTGTGTTCTTTGAACAGCTGAAAACAGTAAACAAAGCATTTGATAGTAAAAACGCATAAGTCACACGGCAGTGTTTATGTTTTCCTGTAGTGGAAGGATACATAATCGGTGACCAATTGTAGAATTCTAGCAGGGCCTCAGAAAAGTGTGAAGTAACAGTGAATGGCCAATAGTCAAAGTATTTCGTTCACATAAAAGTGCGGGTGTGTGAAATTTGAAATGAAAACAAACGCGTTTCTCGGTGTTGACCACGTGACTGTGGCAGTTGGATTGGTGGTGGGCGAGTCAGTGTATACACATGAGCAGAAACGACAACCGACGTAAACATCGTACTTTCAGGCTGTTGACGCCAAACGGAGCACTTTTGAAAGCCTTGCTTGAGATCAACTTGTACGCATGTATTGTGTTCTTCCGCCACATGTAAAATTAACATTGCCCAGGGCCTGATCGCTTTATTCATGCTTTGATCAAGTGCAAGTTTGGTATTATTAGAAAAATAAATATTTTACAGATTTCCTTTTTTTTTACACTTGAATGCGTTATAATATAAATTCCAGGAAGCAAACTAAGTTATTTCAGTATTCACAAATGTTCACCTCATTTTTTTTAAATTCAATTTTAAGTTATGGAACTGTTTTCCCTCCGTGCATGGTAACCAACTTTGCTGGGTGCTGTACATTTGTAAAAACCTTATGAATTTTATATTAGGTTTTATGGACACTTTATTTGATTGTATATTTTCCAGACAAGTACGTATTTTTTTTGTAATTTCTGCCACATAGGACATGCTTGATTATTTAAGGTTATATAAATATAGTATGAAGAATATTTGTCAAGCTGTTTGGTATTGTATTATTAATCAAACACTCAGTAGAGCTAGTTATTTTTCGCGAAAAAATATCAGTACACGGTAGAGTTCAATACTACAGGCACACAAAAGCAGTCTGTTTACTGCTATTGGTCGCTGTCTGCTTGAGAAGGCGTTTTCATATTTGACCGGGCTACTCAGAGTTCGACAGTATCTGCACGGCTCCTACGTCATTCGTGTGCAGACCTTTAACCCTAAATAGGTGTAGTGAAATTTCGCGAAAAGATTTCCAGACAAGTTATATTCCAAAACACTATAGGGTCGTTTACCTATCTTGATTGGCTGAATTACTTTTTGACACGTGTTAACTACACGAATCACGTAGGAGCCGTGCCGACATTGCCGAATTCTGAGTGGCCCGGTCAAATATGAAAACACCTTCTCAAGCAGACAGCAATCAATGGCAGTAGGCAGACTGCTGTTGGGTACTTTTAGTATTGAACTCTACCGGGTACTCATATTTTTTTTACGAAGAATCACTAGCTCTTATTACCAGCCATGAAGCGCCATGGATACGCACACGACTGTGTGCGTGTCCATTAAAACATGTGCAGTTAGGGACAGTGAGATATTTCAGAGGTTGATTTCCAAAGTGGTAATTTAAGGTGGCCGCCTGGGTAGGCGGCCGAACGGTGTGTAGAGCTCCAGCAGAAAAAGTTTTATTAAAAAACCGTCCAACGTGTCTAAGCGAGGTCTGCTTACGAATAGCTTTCAAGAAACGTTGCGCTACTGTACACGTTTTTCAGTTCCTCCATTTCTCTCTAAAGCATGTTTTAGTGATAGTGAAAATGGCTCAAACGGGTGTTTACACGGTCATGTTAAGGTATAAACATTCCGGTACAAAACATTTAAAAAAGGAATAGGGACGTTCATGAAACCTTTATTTTTGGTTATTGCGTCATGAATTGGTAAGGTGTCGACTGAAAGTATCACAGAGGCGCGTTATCGACGACAAGACTGCACGCCAGTTCAGCGTAGAGGCGACGAGAGAGTTGAGGCGCTTGTCTCGGTCGCCCCTAACGCTCCCACGCCTCTATGCTTCGGACGTACAGAATACGTGCCGGGGGTGGGGGGAGCTGAGCGCGCAGGCAGGTCGCGGCCGGGGCGTGTGGCTTGACGGGCTCGTGGCTCCGCGTTTACGCGCTAATTACACGGCGCTCGCCACACACCGGCTAACTATAGGCTCCTCACTGCAAAGTGACCACTTTTGGAGCCCTGGTTGCTTTTTACCTTTCAGCCATTTCTTATCATTTTGCCACCTTTATCAAATAAATACTGCCATGTTAGTAATAAACACTGTGTGTGCATTCCACCGCACTCGGAACTTAACATCTAATTCTAAAATCAAGATTTATTAACTATTAATCCAAATGAGAGGGCTTTCAAAAGTGCTCACTTCACCGCGAATGGCCTATACACAGAAGCGAAGTGGTGAGGCGGCTCCTTTGATGTCTACCTATCAAGGGATGTTGATATCGGGAAAAAATATAGATACAATTATATGGGTTATTTATTAAAGTGTCGTTTTACGAAACCATATACCGAAAGAAAAACATCGATTTTCGGTACATCGGAATCCGATATTTTATTTATTATAGTACTTGGCAAATGTCAAATTGCGTGTAATATTACATATTGAGGACGCGAGGCATTGCAAAAGATGTGGCGCATCTTTTTGGTGCATGTTGCCAAAATAAACATAGTAATTTTTTAATTAAATTCATGTATTCAAAACAAAAATTATTAAAAGAGCATTTTAAAAATATTTATTTCCGTTATTTGGAAAAATATACTGATTTCAATAAAATATCGTCAAAACATATTTACGGTTTATATCGATATATTACCATCATTTCGATATATAGATTTTTTTTTTTGGCAATCCCGGACGTACCTCATCGGTTGCGCGAGGCTCTGCAAGCGGCCCTTTTGTCTGGTTGGCTATTTGCGTGCTGCTTAAGCTTCCCTATTGGCTGCCGGCTCTCGAGTGACATACCAGGCGCTGATTGGCGTACGGTGGCTCGACAAGTTGCTGGTCAGATACACCATCTTGCTGGTGTGTGCGGTTGAAGTTCGCGCTATAAACGACTGTTTCATTCTTGTTTTCATAAGTATTCGCTGTTTCCAAGATCCCAATTCTTTAAAAATATTAATAACTGATTAGCCTGTTTCATTTCCTCCAGATTTGTTAAAAAAAAATACACTAGTATAGTCCATTCACGGTTACTTCCAACATTTCTGAAGCCCTGATAAAGTTCTACTTCCAGAATATTCTTCCGCCTCATGCAAAAAAAACTTAACCAAGTGTAGAAAATTACACCAAAGAGATAACATACTGGATTTGTGCGCACTAAATGTAATATTATTTTGCATGAGAACGATTTCAGACTAGGAATTACCAACACACCTATTTTCTCCTCAGTGTTTTTATTCATATTAATTATAAGTTTAATATTATAATTTATCTATAGAATATAATTAAAAGTTTAACTTAACTAAAAATAAGGTACTTCTATGGTAATAGAAGAACAAAACGTTTTTGACACGTGACGTATTTATAAAACAACCTAACAGCCCATACATACGGTGAGTTTTCAAAGATTTGATAAACAAAGTGCAAAGAAACGGCGAATAGACGATATGTAGAGACCGTGATATTTCACGAAAAGACTTCGAGACAAGATACAGTCCAAAGCACTGTGGAGTCGTCCAGTTTCTTTGATTGGCTAAAAAATGTTCTGGCCTGTGTTAACCGTTTGCGCACGAATCACGAAGATTCAGTGTCGGAGTTACTTAGTCCTGAGTGGCTTAGTCAAAGACTGACACGGCACCATCAGCTAACGGAGGTATAACAACAGCTGAGGTGTGTATATAGTATTGAAGTCTGCCGTGTGGTCCAATTTTTACGCGAAAAGTCACTGGCCCTAACAATAGGTAATACCATTGTAGGGCATAAAACTAAATTTCATATTTCCACTGCCGTCATCACATCTCGTCCGTTTACGCTAAACTAACTTGAGGTTTTGGGCTGGGGTTTACTTGAAGAAATATCAAAACCCTCTCCCCCAAGGGATATAATGGATGAGAGATAAGAAGAGGTTTGGGAGAGAGACTGGGAGGAATATGAGAAACCCCCCTCCCCTGGGATAGCACCTGGGAGACAAGAGATAAAATGGATGAGAGCCAGGAAGGAGACCGGGAAGAAAATGAGAAAACCCCGAGGGATATAATTTGGAAGACGAGAGAGAGACTGGAAGGAATATGAGACCCCCCCACCCCGCGAGTAGAAAAGGACGTAAGGTAGGAAGGAATGAGAGGGCATGAGAAAATAATGGATACTGGAAGGTCTGTGAGAAAACCCTAGGGATGGGAGACGAGAGTGACTGGATGGAATATGAGAAAAACCCCGAGGTATAGAATGGAGGAATATGATTTAAAAAAAACCGAGGGATAGAACGTGGGGACGAAAGAGACGGGAAGGAATCTGAAACAACCCGACAAACGGAATGCAAGAGCATGAAGTGGGGAAATTCAAGATGGCCATCATTGGCGAGGAGTGACAGAGCAGGAGAGGAAATCCAACATGGCCACTTCTGGCAAGGAATGACAGCAGGAGGTTGCCACATTATGACAACCAATATGGCCGCCCTTGGTGCCGTGGCCCTGATTCCCTTTTTTTTGAATAAAATGTTTGAAAAATCAGCCCATGTATGACGTGTTTGGTTGCTTCCTAAATATTTCGTGAATCATAAGCGTTTTATACTGCTGTTTAAAAAATACCTTATTTTTGTTAAATTTAACTGCTACACAATTTTTTATCTATAAATTATCATACTTCATTTTTAATTAATATGAATAAATACAGGAAGATAATGTGTGTGTTGGTAACACCTAGTAAGAAATAGTTTTTATGCAAACATTATTACACTTAGTGCATTGCAGTGCCCCCGCTACTCGTTGCTCTTCTGGCTTCCCGTCTGTTGCTTAACGTCGCACAATCGTCCTGACTCCCGGCTTGGAGGCCCGTCGCACTTTTATACTATCGATGGCCATGATCTGGAATGTTCAACGCACCCCGAGTCATGCTGAGAGAATCTTAGGCAGTAAACCAGAAAATTGTTCAGACAAATGCAGAAATTGTATCAGCTAAAGGTTTATCGCAGAACCTCGCGCGGCGGCAAGCCTGTGTAAGCTGGTCTTTGTCTTCGCCGCCCGCTCTCGGGTTACGTGCGTGGCCTTCATACATTTCTACTCTCGCGAACGAAGCAAAGCAGCGAGCGCATAACAATACATTTATAAGTCAGGCTAATCGCTTAACACTCTTAAATCAACCATTTTTTATATTCTAATGAATTCGAAAAGTATCGCAGAAATTTTACACACTAAAATATTTTACAGAATTTCATATAGAGCATTGTAAACCTTATATCAAATCGTAAGAATGTATTATTTTGAAGCAAGCAAAAGCTTTCAAGATCATTACTTCCACGTGCATGTATTAGGCTATATGAAACTATAGTTTACATGAACTGTTACTGATACATGCTGGATGATTCGAATGTTTGAAATGAAAGTTTCCGCCATAAGTAATTTCTTAATGAGTTTCTTCGCCTTAGTTTAATTGCTGATGTGAAGTGAGAGATATTGCAGGTAGTGTCGTCGAAATCAGTGATGTGCAGGAGTCTTCGGATTTGCCGTTTTTCGTATTTGAGCCAGGCGTTTTCTAACATTGAGGATTTGGCTTGGTGAGCGTGTCCACAGGCGATCATTGCCCACCTCAGTTGTGACATTATTGATGTTATTGGATACGATTGAAGCGACGCCAGTTTGGGATGGAGGAGAGCCAACATCGCGTCGTTTTCCTTACTGGTCATAAAAGTGACACAAGGAATCAAGTGATCACTATTGATCAAGATGGAAATTGTATATTACTGAATGATGTACAGTTTTGATCGTGGGGAAAATTACCTGAGAATTCTCACGGTGATCAGAGGAGATCTTCACTGAAAGATTTTCTGGACTGGAAGTGGAGACAGTGAATTGGTCGTCGGGAAATTTGGGCGTCATCTGATATCTATGATCAGGAGTAATCAGGTTCATGACGAAATCATGAGATTCGTACATTGCAAGTTTTGTAATTACAAGCAAACTTGGCAGCTCTCGGTCACCTAACTTAGATTTTAAGTATGTTTTATAGTTATACATATCAGAAAAATTACTGTTACATTTGCTTGGCCGCTGCCAGTTTTTTTTTAGGGATGGAAGTCTTAACTCGTTTATACCCACTGTACACAATTGTGTTTTCATAGCACAGGATGGTTATTTTTGGTCAGTTCTGTGCACTGTGAGACTCAGTAACCCATAACCTTCCCTTATGTAACTTTTTCGCAAACCGTAGTACTGTTCTATGTTATGAGTGGTTCATATTACTGTAGCCGAGCACAAAGCCTAAGTCTCATTGGTTTTAATCGCGAAACAATTTCTCTGCAAGCATAAGTACAAAACATTTCTTACTTGCAGCGCCTTAAACAATAAATTAAAATGGTCTTGCAATGGTTAATTAAATAGAAGAATTTTATTTAATCGCCTTATTTAGTTACAGTACTCTGTATGTATATTCATATTTGCCTTTCAAATTAAACTGTAATTTGTTATATTACAGTCAGTCATCAACACAGAAGTAAAAACTAATTTTATATCATACGATCACACAATATCCTATTACATGAATCGTTTCTGTATTTAAAGTAGTCCCATTAAAAAAAATTATAAAGTCCAATACTCTATATGAGAGTGAAGCGGTAGTACCAGTCTCTCGTGAATGCCTTCCATCTCTGCTCCGTTGCCTAGGTGGATCTCAGACACCGCGCCGCAGCATTTGCAACCTCGATTACTGTCGATAGTCGCTTCCGGCACACAGGTCGCTGTTTCCGCGCTGCCAGTAACCTCCATTGCATGCCGAATCGCCAGGAACACTCGCTAGACACCGTCGTTCACAATACTCTTCAAAAACTGTCTTTGGCGAGGGGGAGAGCTGTATTTATTTATACCCGCGCCAGTACTTGTTGGATTATTCCACACTTATGCACGCCCAGCTATGACCTAACCCGTCCATGGACATGTTGCATATGAATTATATTTATGACCAGTGCAGGACTCAGTATGCTGAGAGTCTTTGTTGTGGCTAATATGGTTTGTGGAATTTCTACACCTCTTTGACATGATTGTTTAACATTAATATCGAGCACACAGTGCGTTGTTCGTTGGTTGAAAGAAACATATGACATATAAAACAAAATTACGCGATTTCAACAGTTGAACTCAGAAATTGATGTGTGACCGAATGGGCTTATTCAGCATCGGGACGTTTCTCAAAAGTGGAGACAATCCCCGACTTTCTAGAAGGTTCCAGTCACCGCCATGTGCGAGCTGTCAGCCGAGCATGTGCGTGCCAGTCGTTACGTATCCTCCACACCACAATATATCTCTCCCTATCCTTGTCTCGCTTTCCGGATGCCTGTCATCGGTGTCCGCTGGCGGGCCGGAAGAAGATGGGGACAGGCTTGAGAAACAGGCCACCTGTTCGCAACATTCAAAAACCCACACAGCTCTCTACAATCAATACAGGCTAAAGTCACAGAGTACTTACGAACACAGAGGTGAAATGGTGGCATGTAATACGAACTCCAGCCACACATGCCGGGAAAATTCCCTCGCCGGCCATCAATATGGCGGAACGTAGCTCACCAACTAGCTCCTGGAGACTAACATGTTAGATTGCAGCCCGGCCAATAGAGAATATTTCAAAACGAGCTATAGCCAATCAGACCCAAGGTCCGTTACCACAGCTTCGAGAGCCCAATGAGCGATCGAGTTCGCTTACGTGAAAGTAACTGCCACGCCATTTACGTTTCTGTATACTTACCTATTCTGTGATAAAATGTAAAAAAAAAAAAACCTGATAATAAGAGTTTCACTATAATAAATCTTCGGCAATAATTCATCTGTTGACATACTTTTCTCTTTGTATACACATGGCGTGTGGTGATTTTGATTCCGTAATATTATAATTCCGGAAAAGAAAATATCAGAGCGAAAATAAAGTTATGTCTCAGAGTCCGTAATTTAAGAATCATAAGTTTTTTTGGACCTTGACAAAAAGCGACTTTTGCATAAATGCGTAAAGTGCTGACAGTTTGTCTACAGTATGTATGTGTTTTTAATTATATAAATGGATAATTATATACGATTGTCAAAATACAGTCATCTGCGCTATGATGTATGTGTGTGTATGTTTTATTTTATAGTTCAAACATCGCTACTAACAGTGCGTGCCTAACGAGTGTAAAATTACCACACACTGAGAATCTGAATAAGTTATTATAATCGCATCTGGAGAATGACTGCGCCTCACACTGCCATGAACGTAATTCACGCTGATTGATACATCTCACTTTGGACTAGTATCAAGATAACGCACTAAAAAGTTTGCACTTTGGAGTTTTATAAAGGCGTGCTTATAAAGATATGGCTTTGTGAAAGGTTACATTGCGTTTACAGTTACTGGCATCACATTTCTAAAAAACATTACTACACGCTGTTAATGGTTTAAANTGGGGGGGGGGGAGACACAGGCATACGTACAGGCGGCATCACGATAGTATAAGCTTATCTTTGTAAGTAAAGTAGGCCAGAAACATTCTTAATTTATTATTATTATTTTCAGGCGTGTGCTTGAAAAACACGTTTATTTTTTGTAAGTATATGAGCAGGTCTTTTAATAATTTTCTGACAGGCAAAAAGGTACTTTTGAAGCAATTTTAATTTGACAAGTTGCATGTGTTTAAGTGAGTGAAGAAATTTTGGCGGCTCTTAACAGCGAGGTCTTGAGAGCCGATGAGGGTGATTGAGGTGAGTATGGAGCAGCGCCGGAATGAAAGCGGGGGAAACAGTAGATCCCTGAGAAAACCCGCTGACCAGCGGCATCGTCCGCCACGATTCCCACATGCGAAACACCGGGAGTGATCCGGCTGGGGATTGAACCCGGTTCGCCGTGTTGGGAGGCGAGCAGACTAATAGCTAAGCCCCCCTGGTCCCCGCATGTGTTTAAGTTTTTAAGGTGTCACATTATGCTTATGATAATATTCATATTGCTACAAGATGCCAAATGAATTCATCCGAGTTTGTGAGGGATGGAGGTCTTAATAAAAATAAAAGAACTAAATTTGATTCTTAATTTATTAACACAGCTATTATTTACAGCATTAAACGATCTTTCTCCACTATTACTTTTGTTATTCTCAGTGAGCGCAATATTTAATGTCTATCTCAGTCCTTATCTGTGTTCTATATTTATTACACTCAATTCACATTCATTATTTACACATATTCAATCTGTGTATTGCCATCATTCCAAATGTCTGTCACTCACACATCCAGTTCAATAGACCCGTCCGTCAGTCTCACTCTTCAATGTACCGATGCTCGCAGTCCGCAGACTTCACTCTCGCCGCCACTCGTCAATTTACTGGCACTTAAGGTCGTACAACCCACTGAACTATTAACCTCTCGTGTTGGAGGCCCATCGTGGCTTAAGTAGTCTCGGTGGCCCGAATTTGAAGGTTCCCCGCACCTCGAACATTGACCCGGACATTCTTTCGTAGATAACTGCAGACATTCAGTCCGCTGAAGGCGAGGAGTGCGCGAGTTGCGATAGGCTTATCGTGGCGGAATGCCTTTGTAAATCACCGCTCGCTCTCAGGCCACTAGCCTATTCCTTGCGCACTCCTTCACTTGCAGAAGCCGGACAGACAAGGGAAGCGATGCAGACCAGCAAGTATGTAACAATATATTCCTACTACACAAAGTGTACAAAACAAAGAAACGTTTCATTTGCTGCACATTCACACATTACACGTTTAATAACAAATTATAGCATAAAACTAGTTATCATGATTGGTGGTGTGGAAGTCACCAAAAAATAACATTTTCGGATGCAAAACAGCTGTAAAAACAACACGTGGCAGAAAAGAGATCGATTGTTGTAGATCGTTATTCAAAAGTTTTAAGATTTTGCCATTCCAATGAGAACATAAATATTCATTATCTGAAGACAATAATTTGCTTTAGAAATATTGTTACATGCTTCTGACCTCCATCGCTTCCCTTGCCACGTCTCGCTTGAGCGAGCGAATAAGTGTACCAAGGACAGAGTAGTAACGCGAGAAGTGCGCGGCGATTTACAAAGGTGAGCCGCCACATGCTCCAGATAAACATATCAGGACTTGTGCGCTTCTGACCTTTAACGGATTGAATTTAGGGGGTTATTTTTGAAAGAATGTTCTGGTCATCGCCCTTGTCTCTCTTTGCGTGACCCGGCGTGCGGAGAACCTTCAAGACCGGGCCAGCGAGACTGCTTATGCAGCGACGGGCCTTCGAGTCGACAGTCTAGGGTTTGGTGGGTTGTACGACCTTAAGTGCCAGGTGTGTGAAGACAGCGAACTGACGAGCCAGCAGAGCTACGAGTGGCGGCGAGAGTGAAGTCTGCGGACTGCGACCGTCGGTGCAATGAAGAGTGAGACTGACGGACGGGTCTATCGAACTAGATGTGTGAGTGACAGACATTTGGAATGATGGCAATACATAGATTGAATATGTGTAAATAATTAGTGTGAATTGAGTTTAATCAATATAGACACACAGATAAGGACTGAGATAGACATTAAATATTGCGCTCACTGAGTATAACAAGAGTAACAGTAGAGCAATATCGTTTAATGTTGTAAATAATAGCTGTGTTAATAAATTAAGAATAAAATTTAGTTATTTTCTTTTTATTAGGACCTCACTCCCTCACAAACTTGGATACGCCCCTCTGGCGTCTTGTAACAATAATCATGTATCTAACAATTTTGAAGATTTGCTAGATTGGTGCATGAATCCTAATGTTTAAGGGTGCTATTTATTTTATATTTTTATGAAATACTACACATTACTTACAAGTACTATTTACTAACATAGATATATTTTGGCCTCATTTTTTTTTTGCGTAATGGCATGTCAAATTTACCATTTTAGTGGGGATGTACATATGATGAAAATTGACTCGATTACCGAAATGAGATAATTAATTAGCTTTAAAGTAAGATACCACGAGTTATTAAAAAAATTTTTTAAGTAATGCAATTTTTTAAAATTGCTTATAAATAAGGAAACAAATGATTGATTTGTGGCAGTCTACGATTTTTTGAAAAATAAATTTGGTTAAGCATACCTTAAAATTATTTAAGACATAGCCTTTTAGACACCCTTTTTAAATTTTCTGTAGACCTTGTTTATTTTATTTGTTTGTTATAAAGACACTAAAATCATGATTTTTGACATGCCATGATGCATCCACAATTTTATAATGCCGTACCCAGAAATATTATCGACAAGTTTAACGGTATTTCGTACAAATATAATAAAATGATAAATTTGCTGCTGATCAGCGCCCTTGATGTAGACCTACAGCCTGCGGAGGAATACACAATGTGGCAGAAAGTGGAAACTGCTCAAGGTTGTCAAGAGGCTTAGTTAAGGACGATGCCGCTGGAGGGCGGGTTTCCTCGGGATCTCCCGTTTCCTCGCCCTTTCATTCCGGCGCTGCTCCATACTCGCCTCAATCACCCTCATCGGCTCTCAAGACCTCGTTGTTAAGAGCCGCCCAAATCTTTTCACTGACTCACTCACCTAATTCGTGCGTGTACCAACTCCGGCGACGACCATATTTCATCACCAATATTTTTGCCTCGGTGCAGAGCGGTTGGAACATGCGTGTTCAAGGCCGGGATTACGATGTCTTCACGTTTCACGTAACACGTATCATGTTCACGTAAGCAGGTTATACCTTGAATCGCGTGTTTAAATGAGACCAACTACGATCGTTCCACGCAACGTGACACATTCCTTCACATGCAAAAACCTTGCCAATGTCAAGGTTCTTGCGTGATGCGTAAGTCTGTACCAAGAGGTGGTGCTGGCCAGTCACAGTAGGCACGAAGTTGTGTTATTTTCACATAATTTTTGTTCTTGTTTCTGCCATGTCGGCTACTCACGTATTTAACCTAGTGCATGTGTTGTACTTTCCTCCCGAAACGTAAGGCAGAAATATAATAGAAGTGCTACTACCTCAGTGGAATAAACTTTAATAATGGCAGCTGTTAAAAAAAAGGTATTCAGAAAAGGTAGATATACTGCACATATATATCGTAATATGTTTGTACAGCGGAGATAAAAAACATAACTCCAAGGTGATGAATAACATTCGAGTACAAGGACAAAAGCTAATTATTTTATCCGCAAATTCCATAATATTTTAAGGGTTTATGCGTTACTGATATTTTCAAATTGTGTTTATCAGTAATATAAAAGTGTTTGCATGTAGTACTTAAATGTTTATCATCAGATTGCAAACTTAAGTACTCTGCAAATTATTTAAATTGTTAAATTTCCTTATCCTTGTCAGGATGAATGCACGAATAAACGAATAAAAATTCAGCATCTCCCAGGTGTTTAATTCTGTAGCTTATGACCATTGAATTATCTTCAAAGTTTGAATAAATCACGAACGCCAAACTTCTGCAATATGTTCGAAACCGCTTGAGAGTTGTGATACACGTGCGCCTGTACGACAAACAATTGCAAGAGAGCTTCCAATGTGAAACTCAACAAACATTTCGCGACATTTGCATTCGATAACGGAGGTTGCGTGCTTACGTGGCCCACCGTACGTAATGTGACACCCGAAACGACCACGTTGTTCGCACACGGGGAAGTTCTAACGTCATGCGTGTTACGTATAACGCGAATTTGCCGTAATCCCGGAGGAGCAAGTCCACAGAGTAGAAAGTACACAGAGACGAAATGGCCTTGAACCTGATTGGTTACTGAATGATGCCAATAGTTCCCTAATGGCTCTGCCGGTAGCTGGCGAGTAGGTTACCAGGCGCAGATTCGAGAACGGCATTCCGTGACGTCATTTTGCTGGAGTTGGCGGCGTAAGAGGCTATTTCACCTCTGAAGTAGAGATGGGCGTTATGGAACGAAACAGTAATAATAAACTGTTATTATTTGCTAACGTGCTACACGAGTAACACGTTGCATTGTTTTTTAAAAACGCTATTTTTTGAACGTCTTGGTCTTTGGTTACTTCACTCAAACAAACGCTTGACTACTGCGCATGCGTAAAAGATTTTTTTTTTTAACGTCTTGGCTTGCAACTGTGTGCATGAGGGAAAGTTATTTTTTGGAACGTCTTGGCTGGTAACTGTGCGCATGCGTACAAATTATTTCTTGGAACGCCAAGCTTTGTAACAGTAAACAACGTAATCGTTATTTCCCGGGACGTCGAGGCAGACTAAGGCATAGACTAAATATGAGGTAGACCGCTTATTCGTCTTCTGTGCACGTACCCAACATTGACCTACCCCAAATGAACACAACTGTCAAAGTCACATGGTCAACAGTGATAAACGTTTTTGTTTATATGTTAATTTTTAAATTACAAGAACTTTTATATGAACGAAATACTTTTACCAATTAGAATATAATCTAGCGGCATTACAAATTGGTTAGAGGAAGTATAAAAACATCCCAAAGCACTTGTTTACTAAAAAAAGTATCCTAACCTCAAATCCAATCCACGCCGTTTTTGCTAGCCGTAATTTTAGAAAAGCATTCCAATGTTGGGTCACGGAGGGTTGTGCGCTGCCAGCGAGATCGGTCTACCTCATCTTCAGTGCATGGAATAAACCTTAGGCAGGCGAGAAATATTTCACAGTAATATGTTACAAAAATAACATTTTGCTGGATGGCGTTACCTACTTGGAATCGGAACAATGCGACTCGTTACTCGAAAGTAACTGGTTGGGCCGTCGTTACTCTGAAGTGGTGTGTGGCAAGGCGCGTGTGGACGATGTGTACGCAGACGGCTCGCTTCACGCACGACGGCCGAGCGCTTCTTCCTCTGTTTCTTTGTGCGAGGCATGAGCTGGTTGGCTGGCGGTCGAAGCCCGGCCAGTGATATATGGGCGCGGCCAGCCGGCTGGAGAGAGAGGCACATGGGACTGCAGCCCTGGGCGGCTGACCTTGGACCGCGGCTCGCCGGCCAGCGATTATCATTATTCACGTATCCCGAACCCACGTCGCTCTTAACCACCGGGCACCCACACAGCCGTCTCCCGTGCCTGGCTGGCATTCTGAGAAGGCCGGTCGCTGCCACCAACATTTTCGGTACTCATCCGTCACTTGTATTTATTTGCATGGGCAGCATGTGTTGGTTGTAACTTCGCTAGCTGAAGGAGGCCTGGAGGGCATTTTCCCCTGAGAAGGGTAGACGCAGTGAGCGGCGATATATCTGGTCCTTGACATTTTCCAAGTGTAAGAGAACAATATTTTGACGCCCTGTCGCCCCCCCCCCCTACCCCATCACCAACATAAAAATATTATCAAATTGTTATGTAGTTGTGATTGCTACTTTGTGGAATGTGGGTATGGGCCAGTACGTAAATGGACACAGCTAAAAAAAATCTTTCTGCAGCGTAAGCCTAGTTTATTAAAATTAGAACGACCTGAAGCAATCACGAAGCTATCAGTCTCCTTCCTGTTTCACCACACATCAACAGGTTTTGCTAATTTTTGAAAGTGTAATTAATTTAAGTGGGTTGGAAGTACCTTTAATAAATAATTATTTTAGTATTATTTAAAATTATCATTTAAGTACGGTTTTTTTTAAATTGCCCAGTATAATTTTTTTCTTTGTTTTCTTACATGTTCGCCTTATAAATTGAAACAATTCCATGGCGCATTTTAGGCGCCCTGGTATGCTTGGCACTCTACGGGACTGCTTTCACCTTGTCATCCTACGCGACTACTTACTCCTTGGAACCCTACGTGACTGCTTACTCCTTGGCACCCTACGCGACTGCTTACTCCTTGGCACCCTACGCGACTGCTTACTCCTTGGCACCCTATGCGACTGCTTACTCCTTGGCACCCTATGCGACTGCTTACTCCTTGGCACCCTACGCGACTGCTTACTCCTTGGCACCCTACGCGACTGCTTACTCCTTGGCACCCTACGCGACTGCTTACTCCTTGGCACCCTATGCGACTGCTTACTCCTTGGCACCCTACGCGACTGCTTACTCCTTGGCACCCTACGCGACTGCTTACTCCTTGGCACCCTACGCGACTGCTTACTCCTTGGCACCCTATGCGACTGCTTACTCCTTGGCACCCTACGTGACTTCTTACTCCTTGGCACCCTAGGTGACTGCTTACTCCTTGGCACCCTATGCGACTGATTACTCCTTGGCACCCTACATGACTGCTTACTCCTTGGCACCCTATGCGACTGCTTACTCCTTGGCACCCTATGCGACTGCTTACTCCTTGGCACCCTATGTGACTGTTTACTCCTTGGCACCCTACATGACTGCTTACTCCTTGGCACACTACGTGACTGCTTACTCCTTGGCACCCTACGCGACTGCTTACTCCTTGACACCCTATGCGACTGCTTACTCCTTGACACCCTATGCGACTGTTTACACCTTGGAACTCTACGCGACTGCTTACTCCGCTCACATCAAGGACCGGCCCTGGCTCCGGCACTTTCCTGGAGAGACAGGAGTGCGTGGGAAGTGTCTCGGCCTGCCGGACCACGGCTTCCTCTGGGTGTGAGGGTCGCAGATGGCTGTGAGAGAGGAGTGGACAGCACATCACAGTCAGTTATCAGTTCGGAGCTTGGAGCTGGTCAACTGAGATGTTAGCTGAATGCACCTTCGCGCTGAGTGAGCGGATCTTAATTCTTTGTCCATGGACGAGGGGGTTGGGGGGAGACTCGTCGGTATGTTGCTGTAATACTCCATTTGGAGGTCGGGTACAACCGTTTGGTGAGTATTCCCCCTAAATGGCGACATGGGAAGCGGCTATTCCGTAGTGTCGATAAAGTTGTCTGTATAATACTCTTTCGTGGCAGGAGTCGGGGGCTTGACTCACTGGACGATACTGGTGAACCCTGCGTACTTCACGACGAATCAAAGAACTAGACATTGTGTGACGTAGTGTTAATGGGGTAAGAAAACTAAACAAAATATTATGTTCAAGTAATTATTCTGAAATAAAATGCGTTTTAAAGAATCTTGTATTTACAACATTAAACAAAAAAGTAAAAAGGTATTAAAAATAAATGTAATGCTGATAATAATAGTATAATAGCTGAACTAGTAATATGGACTAACACAGTATCTAATCAAGCAATATGTAAGATAGTTATTTATTCTAAAGAAGTACCCAACACAGGATACGACGAAAAATAATTTTTTTATTTTAATTATTAATTTCATGGAATTATATGGCTTCTGTTCCTTCAGTATATTGTATTTAAACTGAAAATTTCTATGTATTAAATTAAGAGTCCGTACTTGACTAACTTACTCACTCACTAACTCATCAACGCACAGATCAAACCGCTGGACGTAAGAGCATGGAAATTAAAGAATGGCTTCACCTTAGGATGCATGCGCCTACCAAGAAAGGATTTTCTGAAATTCAACTCCTGACAAAGGGAAAAGGGGTAAGGTGTGTTTTCTAGGACTCCTCAATAGAGCATTAACGCGATAAGACACCGTTATTCTCTTTGCTTCAAATGGCTAAGTGAAGTGTGCTGCTGCAGCGATACATTGCCGAGCACGTGAAGATATGTATGCGTTTTTTTTTATAAAGAAAACGGCGGGTCTTAGTCAGTTGTAACAAGAGGGCAGTTTTTGTTAATTAGGCCGCACTGCTCAATAAACAAGCATAAAATATTCTTGATTTCTGACAGTAAGTAAGGAAGTTGTATGCAATGAAATAGTGGCCATAGCTGTTATTACAAAGAGAGGTATTAATGAGGGTTTGCTCTTACGGTGAAGATCCCGATAACATAAAACAATGTTCGCAGAATTGTAATTTCATTTTACTTAGTCACCTATATTTTTTGCAAAACACGGTTCAAAATCTTGATTTTTAAGGCCTCATACCTCCCGTACTATTCAGTTTCGGTATAAAGTGTCCCATATGTTTTCCTTTTACTTTTTCATAAAGAATCACCTCCTGAAGTTTGTCGGTCTAATTGAGAATCATCTTTTATAACACACACACAGTAAAGTCAATAAGCTCGCTGCAATATAATTGCAGGCCACTTGTGTTAAGGCACACATTTGAACTTGTTTCCTTAAAATGTCCTCTCCTTTCACCTCCTCGAATAATGACCTGCCATGATGGCACATCCTGTTTACAAATGGCGTTTATGGGCCCCAAAATAAGGGATGCGCGTAGTGGAAAAAATGCGAAGAATCAGCATTTTACGCAAGTGTCTAGATATGTTCAAAATCGCGCTCCTTTCTTCTCTAAGGGGGCTTTCACAACGAAGAAATATTATTAGACAAATTAACCTTTCCATACAGAAGTGGCACGATACGCGACATGTGTAGCGTGCCATTTGCCATGCCACTCCGGGATCAGTCGGGGCCGTTTTCTGGCTACTTCCCGAAGGAAAGGAAGGCTTCCGAGGCCACATTCCTGTCTGTGTGTCAGTGTGTGTGTGTGTATACAGGTTGAGTCAGCACCTCTGCGACAAACTTCAAACTTGGTAAGGATGTTCCTTGCAAAATGTCAGTTAGAAAATGCGTGACAACGAATGACAGGGAACCACTCCTGGGGCAGGAAACCCTTGTGAAGATGGGGTTGAAATAATGAACTTTATTGAATTACACGGAACCCATGTGATATTAAGGGGTGGTCGTTTGTATGCCTGCCAGACAATGCAATAACTTTAGCACGCAAATACCATTGTTGTTGTTGGCCTACCGCATTCCCCACGTGGCACAATGCNGGGGGGGGGGGGTATGAGCGCGGGTTATGACTTACAATGACAAAACGTAAACATGAGTCCTCTTACTGAAAAAGCCTCCGACGAATGATATGCGAGAAAACAGACGTTAAAATTGACAAATGCCACTTAATGTTTATGAGGTTGGCTAATTGGTATAGCTGCTGACTCACCGTATATATATACATATATATATATATATGTGTGTGTGTGTGTACGTGTACGGGTGTGTGTCTCCCCCCTTTTTTTTGTTCAATTTTTGATTACGTAAACCGAATTTCACTGAACTCTCTAAACACATAGTACATAGTAAGAACATCCGAATCGTACTTTTATATTTTTCGACCACGCCGGGAACTTACTTTGAAAATGGTGGCCATGTTAAAATCTAGGGTGGTTGTCATATCTCGTGAACCATTAAACAAATGAAACCAAATTTCTAATGCTGACAATGTATAATGTAAGCACTGAATTTATAGATGGATACTGTTGTTAGTCTGCCATTTTTTAATATAGCGCCACATGAAAAAATAAAGCTTTTCATGTTATAACTCAGAAACTACTCAACCATTTCTAGCCAAATTTGGCAAGTAAGTATTACTATGGCAGGCCATGTAAATGTTAAATATTCAAAATGATTAGGCACTTATTTTAAAAATGGTGGCCATACATTATTTTAGGTTTATTTGTTATATCTACCATACTATTAGACCAACTTCGACCAAATTTTTTGTGCTTAAAGTATGTATTACAAGCATCGTATATGCCAACACATATTCAATTTTGTTGGCCATTTGGTAAGATAGCGCCACATGAAGTAATGAAGTTTCTGTACCATATCTCGGGAAACAATCGACAGATTCCTGCCAGATTTCACAAACAAGTAGTACTGCTTTAGATAGGAGTTTTTTTAGGATGTCAAACAATTACAGAATCCAAATAGTTATTTTAGCATAGTATACTATATCCTCGAATCCATGTAATGAATTCCAACTTAACGTTGTGTGCCGGCCGTTTATATTACTACCCACAAATGTGTACATAGAAAAGCCTCTTTTAAACGCCATCTTGCACGATATCTCATAACAAATTAAAATGTTGATGCCATAAGTTATCTCAGGAAAAACTGACAAATCCCCGCCATATTTAGCTAACTAGTAGCACTATAGCAGGCCATGTAATTTTATTGTTTAAGTTTGTCAGGCACTTATTTCCAAAATGGCGGCCTTATAAACATTTTAGCTTAGTTTGTTATATATGATACGAAAATACGAAGCAAATTCCAACTTTGGCCCTAACTTTGTATGCTGGCAATATAAATTATAACCATCAAATTTGGCTAATCTTATTTCTCCGCCATTGTGTAAGAAAGTGCAACATAAAAATATAAAGCTCTTATGTCATATCACGAGATACAATCATCCGATTCCTACCAAATTTAGCGAAGAAGTTGTCCTGTCAAATGTCATGTTAATTTATACGTTTTAAGTATGCCATTCTTTTATTTTCAGAATGGTGGCAATAGAAACATTTAAGCTTAGTGTCTTATATCTACGAAACTATGTAACCTATTTTAACTAACTTTGTAAACTGGCAGCATCTATGACAGTAATCGAATGTGCTAGTACATAACCTTTTCGTCCTCCATTTATAAGATCGTCACGTGACAAATTAAGTTTTTTTTGTCATATCTCAAGGACTAATTAACCGATTCCCAATAAATTTGACACGCAAGTAGTGCTACAGTAAAGTATGTAAACTAACTTGTCTTAAGTACGGTAGGAATTGTTTTTAAGTGAGAATTATATAAATAATTTAGTTTAGTATGTTACATCTACTAAACAATTCAACATAAATAAACCAAATTTTATTCACTAACACTATTCATTAGAAGCATGAATTAAGGGCGCACACACACACACACACACACATATATATATTCTTTTGACGGTATTTTTGCAAAATATTGCCATGAGGAGAAAATTGGACATTTTGCCATATTTCCTGAAAATTGAACTAATTACCACCAAATTTGTCACACAAGTATTGCTACAGAATGCCATGTCATCTTACATGATTTAGGTGAGGTCAGGCATTTATTTTCAAAATGGCTGCCATATAAATATTTTGATAAGTTTGTCATATCTATTAAACATTTTCACCAAATTGAACCAAAATTTGTATGTTAACAGTATCTATTAGAAGCATCGTTTACAGAACGTATTTTTTAGGCAAATTTGTAAGATAGCACCAAATAAGTAAGTAAAGTTCTTATGTCATCTCTCAGGGACTGATCATACGATTTCCAGCAAATTCTTCACACAAGTAGCACTATGGTTGACCAAGTAAACCTACCTGTTTTAAGTGGCCCAGACACTTTGCTCAAAATGACCCTGTAAATATTTCAGGTTAGTAAATCCTATCATTCAAAACATTAGACTGATTACATTCAAAGTTGATGTTCCGAGTCCTACCTCCGTAATGAGATTGATAGCATGCTAGCTTATGGCGTGAGGATTCCTGGGTTCAAGTACTGGGTACGCCACGTGTGCATTTGTAATTGTATCACTTCTATTGTGTAGGTTTCTGGTTTCAAATGTTATGGTATCGCTGTCAAAAATAGTACGTCAATGCGTACCTACCATCTAAGCTTCTAAAAACTTCATTCAAAACATTAGACTGATTACATTCAAAGTTGATGTTCCGAGTCCTACCTCCGTAATGAGATTGATAGCATGCTAGCTTATGGCGTGAGGATTCCTGGGTTCAAGTCCTGGGTACGCCACGTGTGTATTTGTAATTGTATCACTTTTATTGTGTAGGTTTCTGGTTTCAAATGTTATGGTATCGCTGTCAAAAATAGTACGTCAATGCGTACCTACCTTCTAAGCTTCTAAAAACTTCATTCAAAACTATTTGTACCCATATAGAAGAAAGTAGGCTCATTAGTTATACCAGTAACTTCTTGCTTTAGAGTGTGCCACGTGCCTCTTCAGTAACGCATGCGCAGTGCATGGTCTATGAGCTAGGTGAAACTGGAGCAGTGGTTTCAGATAGCCAGGGATTTCCCGTTTATTGGAGAATTTTTTGTAGTGAGCGGAGGGAAAAAAGGGGCGAGAACGGGAATTTTAATGTTAGGTATGTATGTTTGAATTTTCATATCCAGTTTCACATTCTGTGGAAATATGGGCTTCGATCAATATTGCCAGTATATAATATTTTAACATGATACTTTCAATGCATACAGTTACAAGGTGCCAGAGGGGCGTAGCCGAGTTAATAACGGATTAAGATATTAAAAAAAACTAAATGTAATTTTTTTTAATTTTTTGTACTGCTACAAATATTTACACAACAATTATTTACAATATGAAACAATCTATCTCCACAATTACTCTTGTTATTCTCAGTGAGCGCAATATTTAATGCGTATCTCAATTATAATGAAAACCCCATTCGATCTGTCTATTGCCATCGTTCCAAATGTCTTACACTCGCATATCCAGTTAAATACTCCCGCCCGTCAGTCTCACCTTCACTGTACCGATGCTCGCAGTCCACAGACTTCACTCCCGTCGCCACTCGTCACTTTACTGGCTTGTCGTTTCACTGTCTTCGTACACCTGGTACTTAAGGCCGTACAACCCACCAAACTCTAGGCTGACAGTTCGGAGGCCCGTCGTGGCTTAAGTAGTCCCTGTGGACCGATCTTGAAGGTTCACAGCACCGCGAGTCACGCTGGGAGAGACAAGGGCGATAACCAGAACATTATTGCAGCGATAAAATCAGGAATTAAATCCGCTCGAGAACGGGAGTGCACGAGTCCCGATAGACTTACCTCGGCAGTAGGGCAACGCCTTTGTAAATCTCCGCGCTCTCCTCGGGTTATCGCCCGTCCTTGACACGCTGATTCACGCGCTCGAGCGGGACGGGGCAAGTGAAGTGGTGCAGATCAGCAAGCATGTAACAGTACTGTTTCGTATGAATAATATTTTAAAAACCGGGTTTCCAAGGGTATTCTTTTTAAAGGATGTTCAGAATAAAGTGGGCACTTTTGAAATCAACATTTGAAAAATGTCACTACTCCTATCCGCATTATTTTTACGGGCGCGCTAAGTGACATGCGCCCAGTAAAGTTGGTAACGACGGAGGAAAAGTAATTCCATGTCTTAATATGAAATTAAAAGTGTTAGGTAACCGTTTGTGGTAACTTAAATTATTTCTTTCGCTTTCTGTTTTTTAAGCATATAAATGAAAATATCAGCAGATTTGTTAAATATTAATTTTTCTAATAATTTCACAGTTGTACTGGACCGAAGCATGAATAAAGTGATGTGGCCCATGGCAGTGTTAATTTTACATGACGCGGAAGAATACACTGTGTGCATACAAGTAAACCTTAAGCAGGGCTTTCATAAGTGCTCAGTTTACCGTGAACAGCTTATAAAAGTGCAAAGGTTTTACAATGCAGCTTCACAATGTTAAGCTATTTTTTAGTAATAGTTCCATTGTGAAATTTTTGGGGGTTTTATGTCTAATGTATGTAAATTTAAAAATAAATATCTAGCACTTCACCAAAACCATAGAGTAAGAAAAAATGTATTAATCATTTTATATAAAAATCGTTCATAATTTATTTAGTTTCCAATGCAGAATTTTTTATACTGCTATAAGTATTGTTTGTTTTCGCGTAATTGCGCCTTGTGTTCTTTGCTGTCGGGCGTGAAGAGATAAAGGAGACGTCTCCAGGCGGTGTACATGCCACCCCGCGAATATACCTTCTGCACGTGGCGTCTATCTCGGCCCCGGTACATAATGATTCCGCTAGTTTTTATGCCGTTCATATGCGTACTCTGTTAGAAAAGAGGACAGTGCCCTGTAAACCCATTAGATATTTAATTACGTCTTATGACATTACTATCAGATATTTTCAATTTACCAATCACTGTCCATCAGTGCATATTGCAATTAAAATACGGGATGGGGATTCCCACGGATTGCAGTGCTCTAAGCGAAGGTATACGTGGATATACGCTGTTCACGGTAAAGTGAGCACTTTTGAGGTCCTAGTAATCTCTTTCCTTTCAGCCATTGTTTATCATTTAAACATTTGTTTTTTTAAACATTTAGTGTAATTTACGTGTATATTCCACCGCACTCGAAATTTAACGCCTAAGGCTAAAATAAAATATATTTATTAACTATTATTCCAAACGAGAGGACTTTCAAAAGCGCTCACTTTACCGTGAATAGCATATATCTGCCGTATAGCCCCTGCGTAACCTTATTCATTAGAATATGCCTTCTGCTTTTCTGCGAATAACTTCTGTTTTTTTTTGTTTCGTTATTTAATTTTATTACATTGCTTCGGCTTATTTATAAAATACACCATAACATCACAAAACATTGCCATATCGATCAGTTTTGTGCGCCAATCTAAAAACCTTATATCACAGTGGAAGTTAATGACAATCTACGTCGCAACGAAACTACGAGTTTGGTTGTGTTCACTTGGCTACGAGCTGTACCGACTTCTAGTGCTCTGCTGATGCATGTTGTCACTTTGCATCGCCGTGATGCAACAGACGCCACTTCAACAGTTTGTTCTAGTGGAAGTGCGATCACTGCAGTTGATGGTTTATCGTTTACTGTTTGCTACGATTCAACATACTGCACACATCCGACAGTTTTCTTTCCTTATTGGCCGTCGTGCATGTTTGAAGCTACTACTACCCCATTTCACTGATCCAATGAGTATTCTGATACTATAAGGCAGAACGTTCGTGATTGGTCTGCAAACAACTTAGCCGAGTCCAAACCTTGTTCATCCAATCATGAAAGAATAAACTTGTTACAGTGTTATTGAAAATATATTGGCTCAAAGAATTTTCGCGATTTTCCATCATCTCTAGCGATGGATGACTCATTAAAAAATGTACTCTGGAATGATTTTTGTTAGGTACTTGAAATCAGCCCCAGTAAAATACCGTTGTGATAGAAGCATTCTGGTTTCAAAACTAACGTCTTGCTGTAGGCGTATTCTTTTTGTTTAGACGTGATCAATTAACATTGGTTTTTCTTATTTTCCATGTTTTAAGCATAGACTAAAGATGAGGTAGACCGATCTCGCTGGCTGCGCACAACTAATCTGTGTGTTACAACACTGAACTGCGTTTCTGCCCTATACGGCTAGCAAAAACATGCGTGGATTTGGTTTGAGGTTAGAAACACTGTTTTGTAAACATATGCTTTGAGATGTTTGTATACTTCTTCTAGCCAATTTGTAATGCAGTTTGATCAAATTCAAATTGGCAAAAGTATTCTATTAATATATTAGTGCTTGTCATTTTAAAATTGAGATATAGACAAACACGCTGATCACAGTTGGCCACGTGACTTTGACAGCTTCATCCTTAGTGCATGGCCAGAATGCCTCCTCTNACGCTGATCACAGTTGGCCACGTGACTTTGACAGCTTCATCCTTAGTGCATGGCCAGAATGCCTCCTCTAACCAGATCACGGGAAACTGCGGCCGGCGGGGTGCCGCGGCGACACGGCGCCCGGGATTGGTCGAGTAGGCCTATCATACGCGGTGCGAACATATTGGACCACGGCGCTGGTTCTCAGTCCAGGTTAACAACCACATTAACCTTGAGACCGCGGTTGGAGTCGCGGTAGAGCACTCGGTCCCCCACCAAGGCGAACCGGGCTCGGATCCCGTCGGGGTCGTTCCCGGATCTTCTCACGCGGGAATCTTGCCAGATGACACCGTTGGTCAGCTGGTTCTCTTGGGGATCTCCCCCTTTCCTCCGCCCCTGCGTTTCAGGTTTTTCAGCAGATCTAGTGAGAAGAATGAACTGGAAGCTGCCAGTTGTAAAATAGTGGTGTGTTAGCAGTAATACCTATATGTTGTCCACACAAAGTTGATAACTTTTTAATTACTAGTTGTTACCGCACTGGCTATGTTTTCCCTTCTTCAGAAACTTACTATTATAGGACTCCTTAACTTAGGTTGGGTTTTGACGGTAGGTCGTGAGTTGAATTACGAAGGAAACACTGTAAAGAACTGACAATAATAAAGTAAATCCTGCCACGCATTATTGTTAGTTAATACATGCTGGGCTCGATCGAGGTGGGTTGTGTAGGCTTTTCACGGTAAAGGCCGAGCTTACTTTTTCTTTTCAACCATTNATGCTGGGCTCGATCGAGGTGGGTTGTGTAGGCTTTTCACGGTAAAGGCCGAGCTTACTTTTTCTTTTCAACCATTCCTTATCCTTTAATCACCTTTAAAATAAATATTGCCATGTAAGTAATAAACACAGTGTTCTATATAGTCCACCCAACTAGGAAGTTAACTTGTAATGCTAAAATAAAATATGTTTATTTGCTATTATTCCAAATGAGAGGGCTTTGTAAGTGTTCACTTTACCGTGAACAGCCTATACTTACCAACAGTGCAGGCATCCCGTTGCAAGTCTGTTATCCGGGGACTTGAGCCNACTTTACCGTGAACAGCCTATACTTACCAACAGTGCAGGCATCCCGTTGCAAGTCTGTTATCCGGGGACTTGAGCCACTTTTGCGCGGTGTGCTGTGTCCTGGGATGAAGACTGGTAGCGGCCAGTAAGATGGCGGCGGGCTGCGCGCTCATCGGCGGCGCTCCGATCTCACTCAGCACATACAGGTCTTTATATGATAGTTTTTCCTTCAGCTGCGGCGGCAGATAACAAGAAATATAGTCTATCCGCGGTTTCTTCACACTTTTCGAATCAAACCTTAGAAAAATCACGCCATGTATGACGTGCTTGGTTGTTCCCTAAATATGTAACGTATAGAGACAGGGATATTTAGTGAATTCATTTCAGAACTAGCTAGCCTTCAAAACCATGTATATTTCTGCTATGTTTACAATTGGGCCACACTTTATCAGACACGCTCAGGTTGAACACTGTGCAAATAACAGACTTGCAAGGAAACAAGTTCAGATTCCCGTACCACCTGCCTCGAGGCAAGAATGTCTGCCCACTGCGACAACAAGCAATGAACAAATAACCGGAGAACTAAAATACGTATGATACTGGAGTCCATCCTACAAGTCTTCGAAATCACGAGATTTTCCTGTCTGGTCATATATCACAAGTGATTTGTACTTCTTTTTAACATATAAGTACTTTATTTACGGTTGAATTAAACTTTTCGTTATTTCATTTATACTTATGTGAATAAAACAGGGAGAAATCAGGTATGTTGGTAATACCTAGAAAGAAATATTTGTTACGCAAACTATTATTAAAGTGAGTGCGTACGAATGCGGTGCGTTGTCACTCTGTTGTAGTTTTATATACTTGGTAAAGCTCTGTTTGCGTGAGATGGGGGAATAGCCTTGAAGGAGAAACTAAGCAGGGCTTCAGAAAAGTTGGAAGTAACGTTGAATGGGCTATAACTCATATAACTAATCAACCCACCGTCATGTACACATATATGAAAGTTATTTCGATAAGGTGCTCAAACAGCGGCGTGCGAAGAACTGTTGCAAGGTAGGCTGTGTTTTGTCGGTGCTGTACCTGATCGTTCGCTAGTTTACATATCTTCCACTTAAACGAAGTAGTGCAGTTGATGTCACAGTACGAGTGTGATAGGTGCCTCGCCGCTCTCTCGCGAGTGGCCGTATTTTTTATCGCATGCTAATTTTCTTCGCATACCTCACTCTTCTTGAAGAGGTAGTCTTATGTGGTATGTGCATTCTTTGTGTACTCTTATGTGTGTCAGGTGTGCGCGATACTAGTATTTACCTACATTGACGTATGTCTGCATCTATACGTACCTATACCACGTATGCATGCATGTTTCCAACCAATAACATTTCCGACATAGCCATCTGACAACACCAAATAAGGTACTGAATACATTTTTTAAATAGTTGCATCGAAGCATTTAAAACGTGTCTTGAATTTTTAACGTACGAAAATTTTTTTTGTTTGTAAACAGTACGTAAATGACCCTAAATAATATGGAGTTGGCATGTTCTCACTTACTGAAAAATAGCAGCCGCCTGGTTCGAAATTATTTTAATGTGAAATGAAAGAATATATTATTTATTTTGTCGTTGAATAAAAATACAACTAAATAAGAGAATGAACCAGCAAGACTGTACATGACAAAATATTTTATCCTTCTCTAGTAACTTTGTGGGCGAGTACTGTACAATAAAAGCAGAGGGTGTGTTTGCTGAAGACAGTAAAAATTGTCTCAAAATTAACACACATTACATGCAAAACTGAGAATAAAATATATTCACTTGCGAGATACTAGGTGAAGCTTCCGTAAGGCACTAAGAATTAAAAGAAAAGTGTCTGATGATTCAGATGATATTGAAACCACTCTTATGTAAAACTTAAAATATCGAGAAAAAAAATTAGTTTTTATTTTGAATTTTTTGAAAAATATTAAACATTTAATACACAATAAAAAAAAATTATGATTGTTGTCATTACTTCCATACGAAATGTTTTGGTTTTCTTGGTATAATACAGCAATTAGTCTATTTCCTACACATATGGAGTCTGTTACCGTACCACAGCCGGGATGGCACCCGTGGCTGTGCTCCGCAACATGCATACTCAACTGGCCACATTCCGATACCTCTACAATGCGCAGTATGAGCAAACAAGAAGTTCCTACCCCTACAAGAAGTCGCATCTGTGTGGCGCCTGCGTCATTCTACTTCCGGCCAATCTTCTGCACTGACTGCAACGAGGTTAGGAGCAATAGTTCTTTATGCGATTACGTCACGTTGGCAGCAAATTGTTGAACATTAGATTAGGAATTTGGAAGGAGGCCGTTATTAGTGGTGACGTGCATCTAGAAGTAGTGTATGTTATCTTTTCTAGTCTGTAAAATGTTTCAAGGAGCTATATTTAATGCAGCTAAGGTGATGTGCATCGGCTGATTTTAGTTGCTCCGAGTGGAATGTTGTTCATATAATTTATGTTACATCAGTAGACACTGGCTGTCAGAAAGGTGCACTCGTTCGTGAAATACAATTAACTGTAAATTACAAAATGTAGAATTTCCTATAAACCGTATGGCAATAAGTAATAACAATTTTGTAATTTGTAGGGCACAGACCAACTGCGTTCTTTTGTTTCTTCGCTATTATTTTGGTAACGATAACTCTTTGGAAATGGATTTTCTTAATATTTTTGAAATTAGTTATAATACGTTTACAATACTTTCAGACTATAATATTATGACTTTAATAAAATGATTACATTACTCTATCACATATAATACAATGAATAAAAGTAATACAACTTACTTTCGTTTAAATTATGGCAGCTGCTCTAATATAGTTTGGTATACTATGCATTTGTTGNTAAAAGTAATACAACTTACTTTCGTTTAAATTATGGCAGCTGCTCTAATATAGTTTGGTATACTATGCATTTGTTGGGCAGTTAGTTGAAGTTATACGAAGAAAGTGAGTTCAAGGAAGACGTATAGAAAATTATATATATATTTTTTCATAAATTGCGTGGACGATAAGATAAAAATTTTATTAATCGTTCACAAAATATTATTNCATTATATATATATTTTTTCATAAATTGCGTGGACGATAAGATAAAAATTTTATTAATCGTTCACAAAATATTATTCCTTTTTAACCACTTTTTCATTTATTTTACACATAACTTTTATTAAAATGTCATTGTAAAATAAGACAATACATTAAAATGTTTGTTGTGGGCTGTACCTACACTGGAGAGCCAAACAAATAGGTATAGGCGTGCATATGCAACTAACAGAGGTATGGAACCAATCAGAGTAACGCGACGCGGAAGGCAGCGCCTATATAAGACAACAAGCGTCTGGCAAAGTTGCTAGATCGGTTACTACTTCTACAATGGCAGGTTATCAAGATTTAAGTGAGTTTGAACGTGGTTTTATAGTCAGCGTAAGAGAGATGGGGCATAGCAACTCCGAGGTAGCGATAAAATTTGGATTTTCGCGTACGACAATTTCACGAGTGTATTGTGAATATCGGGAATCCGGTAAAACATCAAATCTTCGACATCGCTGCGGCCGGAAAAAGATCGTGAACGAACGGGACAAACGATGACTGACGAGAATCATTAAACGTGACAGACGTGCAACGCTTTCTCAAATTGGTGCAGATTTCAATGCTGGGGCATCAACAAGTGCCAGCGTGTGAACTATTCCACGGACCATCATTGATATGGGCTTTCGGAGCCGAAGGCCCACTCGTGTACCGTTGTTGACTACACGACACAAAGCTTTACACCCCGCCTGGGCCCGCCAACACCGCCATTGAACTGTTGATGACTGGAAACACGGTACCTGGTCTGATGAGTCTCGTTTCCAATTGTATCAGGTGGATGGACGTGTACGGGTATGGAGACATCCTCATGAATCCATGGATCCTACATGTCAAAAGGGGACTCTTCAAGCTGGTGGAGGCTCTGTCATGGTATGGGGCATGTGTAGTTGGCGTGAAATGGGACCCCTGATACGTCTAGATACGACTATGACAGGTGACAGATACATAAGCATCCTGTCCGAACATCTGCACCCATTCATGTCCATTGTGCATTCCGACGGACGAGGACAATTCCAGCAGGACAATGCTACACCCCACATGTCGAGAGTTGCTACCGATTGGCTCCAGGAACACTCTTCTGACTTTAGAAACTTCCATTGGCCACCTAAATCACCATACATGAGCATTATTGAGCATATATGGGATGCCTTGCAACATGCTGTTCAGAAAAGATCTCCACCGCTTCGCACTCCTATGGATTTGTGGACTGCGCTGCAGGATTCATGGTGTGAAGTGCCTCCTGCATACCTTCAGACATTAGTCGAGTCCATGCCACGTCGTCTTGCGGCACTTCTGCGTGCTCGCGAGGGCCCTACACGATATTAGGCAGGTATGCCAGTTTTTTTGGCTCTTCAGTGTATATTTTATTGTGTATTACGCATGACAACCTCCATAATTTTAAGTTTACAGCAATTACAGTTTCAAATTTCAGTTTCAAACAGAGATGACAAATACGTGCTATTTACATAATAAAAGCATATTTTTGTTGTCTGCATGGCAACAGGCATGATAACATAGACCTGCAATGGTCGGTTGCTCATGATCGCATTACTTGCATCACTGTCATGTTTATAGGCAGCAGCAAATGCTTGTGGCTTTCTAGTTATATTATAGAATATTTTTTGTATTTGCAAGATTGTATTGTTATTTGACATGTTATCGGTACTGTGATTGATTTACATGTAATTATACATTAATGCCTTTGACTTACTGCGAAAAAAAATGCTGTATTTGACATTATTTTTAATTTTAAAATAAATATTTCAGTCAACAGGTATAATATGTATTGTAATTTATTTTTATAAAGTTAACTTTTAGCACACCTATAAAATGTTATGCAAATATTTTCTCATGCAAAATAATAGAAAAAAATTGCTAAACTGGTTAGATGAGATTTTTGTAATAAAATCAATTTTGTTATTTATCCAGAGAAGAAATACTCCCATTCTTGGGTAAGAAATGGANATGAGATTTTTGTAATAAAATCAATTTTGTTATTTATCCAGAGAAGAAATACTCCCATTCTTGGGTAAGAAATGGAAATTTTCGTTATTAATTATTTAATTTACCCATCAAAGAGACTTACTGCGGTGACATATTTTACACTGAATAAAATATAAACATTTGTCTTTCATATGAAACTCAAGACATATTTATCTTACGATTTTGGAAGTCTCGACAGTACTTTTTAAAAACTTGTGCATTTACAGTGTTGATGGTTGCATCACTATAAGGAGATCCACTTTACTTCTACCCTAATGCGGCCGCCTTGGTAGGCCACCGAACTATGTGCAGAGCTCCAGCAGAAAAAGTTTTATTAAAAAGCCGGCCTATGTGTCTGAGTAAGGTCTGCTTACGAATAGCATTTAAAAAACGTTACGCGTCTATATACGTTTTTCAGTTCCCCCATTTCTCTCTAAAGCATATTTTTGTGATAGTGAGAATGTCTAACGGGTGTTTCCATGGCCACTTTTAGGTATGAACATTCCATGACAAAACATTTAAAAAGGAATAGGGACGTGCATCAAACCTTTATTTTTATTAATAAGTCATAAAATGGTAGGGTCTCCGCTGAAAGTCTCATAGGGGCGCGTTATCGACGGCAAGACTGCGCGGCAGTTCAGTGCTTTGCGCGTAGAGGCGATGAGAGAGTTGATGTGCATGTCTGGGTCGCCCGCACCGCTCCCACGTATTTAGGCCTCAGACGTGCAAAATTCCTTTAACCAGGCAGCCACCTTGTCAAATACATACATAATCTTTGCTCATATTGCAAAATTAGCTTTGTGTATGTGTGTAAGTACATGCACATAGTGAAAGCCAGAGAGAGAGAGAGAGACAGAGAGACAGAGAGAGAGACAAAGACAGAGACAGAGAGAGANTGCACATAGTGAAAGCCAGAGAGAGAGAGAGAGACAGAGAGACAGAGAGAGAGACAAAGACAGAGACAGAGAGAGAGACAGAGAGAGACAGACAGACATTGAAGTCCTCAAATTGAATTCACGAAATTTCCCATTCCTACAACTAGAANGAGAGACAGAGAGAGACAGACAGACATTGAAGTCCTCAAATTGAATTCACGAAATTTCCCATTCCTACAACTAGAATTGACTAATTTTTTGTTATGTAGTCCTAATAGCCAAAAAAAAAAAAAAAAAAAAAAAAAACCTTTGGGTAAGAAATTAATACATCTCCTTCGAAAACACGCGTCAACAATATTTTACGGTGCCATGATTGCCATGAATGCACACATTAAAATGAGAAGATTTTATATTATCCTACTGTATTCTGCATACGGTTTCTCTGTTATGGAAACAGAAACAAATTTTAAATTATATTTATATTAATTTATTAAATTAAATAAAGACAGTCGTAAATAGTAATTCAAAAAGCATTGTTAGCAGAATATTTACATCGCATTAGTTTTACACGTAAAAATACTGCTGAAATGTGTAATGGCTCTCATATGATACAGCTATCCTTGTCACAACCGGAGGAAAAAATTATCCCACGCGGAATGAAACCAGTCCGTTAGTAGAACCTGTGACGTGTCCAGTGATTTACCGTACTTCACAGCATACCAAGGTTATAGACTATTCACAGTAAACTGAGCACGTTTGAAAGCGCTGCTAAAGATCTACTTGTATGCGTGTTGTGTATTCCTTCACCTTATGTAAAATTAACATCGTCATGTGTCTCATCACTTCATTCGTGCGTCGGTCAAGTGAAACTGCGAAATTACTATAGAAGTAAATATTTTACAAATCTGCCCTTTCTTACACTTAGATGCATTATAAAAACAGAAAACAAAATAAATCGTTTGAGTTTTCGCAAATGTTCACCTAACAATTTTTATTCGACTTTAAAACATGGAACTACTTTCCCTCCATCGTTACCAAATTTACTCGTCGCTCTCCACTCTGTGCGCCCGTTAAATGATATGCGGGTAGGAGCAGCAGTGACTTTTTCTAAGGTTGATTTCAAAAGTGCTCACTTTATCGTGAACAGCCTTTACAGTGAAGTCAGCACGCAGAGGCGAAATGCCGCGGCGGTCCCTCTGATGTGGGCGCATCCATTCTCTGATTGGCTGCGCGAGGTTCTGGGAACGGACCTTGTGCCTTATTGGTTGCTGCGTGCTGTGAAATGCTCCCGATTGCCGGCTGGCGAGTACGTTACCAGGCACGGACTGGCAACCGGAGTTCCAGCATGTTGCTGGCCAGTGGCGACATTTTCCTGGCGTGTGCAGTTGTAGTTCGCGATACGAGCGCATGTTTCACTTGTGCGTGCTGTAAACACCTGTGCTAAGCAGCTCTCTTACTAGCTGGCAGCGCGGTAGACTTCACCGTCCTATATATATATACTGAAGAGCCAAAGAAATTGGTATAGGCGTACCAATGCAAATAACAGAGGTATGGAACCAATCAAGTCGGCGCACGAGAGATGGGACATAGCATCTCCGAGGTAGCGATAACATTTGGATGTTCGCGTACGACCATTTCTCGAGTGTACCGTGAATATCGGGAATCCGGTAAAACACCACATCTTTGACATCGCTGCGGCCGGAAAAAGATCGCGAAAGAACGGGACAATCAACGACTGACGAGAATCATTAAACGTGACACACTTGCAACCCTTTCTCAAATTGGCGCAGGATGGATTTGTGGACTGCCCTGCAGGATTCACGGTGTGAAGTGCCTCCTGCATACCTGCAGACATTAGTCGAGTCCATGCCACGTCGTCTTGCAGCACTTCTGCGTGCTCACGGGGGCCCTACACAATATTAGGCAGATGTACCAGTTTTTTTTTGGCTCTTCGGTGTATGTACATTCAAGTCGGCACCAGTGGCGAGAACCCAGGTCCCTTTCTAACATGGTTGGAAGTGATTGGGAAGTCTTATCGTTAGGTGTTCCCTGTTGATCCACAGACGTCCACGGGGCCGCGGTGGCGTAGTGGTTAGACTACTCGTCTCCCACCTAGGTGAACCGAGTTCGATTCCCAGCGGGGTCGTTCCCGGGTTTTCGCATGTGGGAATCGTGCCGGATGATGCCGCTGGTCGGCGGGTTTTCTCGGATATCTCCCGTTTTCCCCCGCCCTTGCATCCCAGCGCAGCTCCGTTCTCACCTCGCTGTTAAGAGCCGCACAAATCTCTCCGCTCCTCTCCACAGACGTCTACAGCGTTACAAACAAACTATATGACATAAGCAATACAGGCTTACACGTGCTCTCTAATAATATCATAAATAAATGAGTTAAAAATATATTCCGTGCGCAAGGTGCTTAAAATCGATTATCGGTGCATACATTTCAGCTAAAGTAATCATATTTTTTTGAACAATACACGATTATTAAAATTAATAGTTTAACTGACGATTCTTCCATTCAATATTAGTACTTGATGTGCCCTTCAATACATTTTTCTGGACTCCATAATACAAAAAATCGGAAGGTGGAATGTTCGTCAATTTCACTGTTCTTACTCACTCCAGGCGAATATTGGCACACCAGTTTTTTTTACCTTATTCGACCGTTACCTTTTTTACTCTTTGCAGTGGGTTGAACTTATGCTAATCTTAATCAGTCAGTCTGATGTCAATGAAATTCTTATCGCTGCAAGTTAATTCTGTTTGGTGTTACTGAATGGAGAGAACTGAGAACCAGTGCATGTCATTGCGCATTTCGCTGTGAAATGCTGTAGGTCACTGTTAAAGGTACTTTCGTCCAGGCCACCAAACAGTAAACAGAGTTTAGAAGGAAAACATGTTTATTAAGAAATTGCTAAGTTTTATAAGCGATTTTTTTCTTAGGAATGTAATTAAAGGAGCTTTCACATCCGACTGCTAGGTGCGCATTTTCGCGGTCTGTTTCAGGATTGTAAAGAATTATAGGAACATAAAGTAGATTGTATCTTTTATATTAGACCACGAAATGATAGACCCTCTCCGGAATGTGTCGTAGAAGTTTATGATTAGAAAACCGGAAATGTCGCGGTTTCATTCGGCAACAAGCTAGACTGCACAACACTTTGTGTATTAGAGCCTGAGTTAGTTGTGCATTGGATGTTGCTTCAGTTTAACTATTGTACAGCTAGCACTGCATTCGGTCCTGTTTCCCCTGCAGCTCNCACTGCATTCGGTCCTGTTTCCCATGCAGCTTCGTTATTGGTCGAAAGTCGTCCGGGGCGTATCTTAACAAATTGTGGTCCAATAGAAGTGAAACTTCACAGTACATGCGGATAAAGTTTAACTCTTCCTTAAATGAACTCGCTAAATTTCCGGATCTCTATTTATGATGAAAGGCAGTGCGCGTAGATTCCAGAGTATCAGTTTCGCTGCTTGGCTGCATATTCTTACTTGCTTGCAGCATTTTACACTGTTTCAGTTTTCGAGTGTAGTGCACAATTTTAAAAATGAGCATTGAACATTGGAGTAATGTTGTTAATACGCAAGTGACTGCCTTCAGCAGCCGGACCTCTACGAACTTTGTGGAAACATGTCTGAGCCTAGTGCGAGGGTTGTTCGTCTTCACGATGCTCAACATCGATCAGATGTTAAGAGGAACGACAGCTGGCACAGTGATGTCTCTTCGCATAATATTTTTTATTTCGTTGTGCATTGTACCATTGTGGGACTTTTAAGCAGTGCCCGTGTCGTCTTTATTGGTAGAATGTCTTCAGCAAAGTTCGTTGCAGTTGTTTTCTAGTTCCGCATGNAAGCAGTGCCCGTGTCGTCTTTATTGGTAGAATGTCTTCAGCAAAGTTCGTTGCAGTTGTTTTCTAGTTCCGCATGCATCTAGTTCAGAGTCAGCTGTCTGAAAATGGCATTGTTAGCTGTATTGGACAGCACTAAAACTGTTTTTCTATCATGTTTCCTTAGTCGTCTGAAGTGAGCATTCATTCATAGGTAAATACACTAAGAATACATACATTTAGTACTTTCTCCAGTAATGTACATGCTGTTTTGAAAATTTCTTCCCTTAGTCGTTTTAAGTGTGCATTCTTTTCGTAGGTTAATATAATGGGAATACATGCAAAAGTAATTTATTAACCATGAACCAACCAAAGCGATTTACAGAAAAAAAAATAATGTCCATAGTTTTTCTATAATTACAAGTCAGAATTATATATTATCATTTTTAGAATACTGAAGTAATAAAAAGTAGTTCACTTGCAAGAATCAGATATTAATCTTTGTAAAAAAATGGCCTTGGGCAAATTATAAATAATTTGTTGGTAACATAGATAAATGATTTGGGTTACTTTAAGTTATTAAGTATAAATAAATACTTTTATGCTAGTTTTGGCATGTGATTGTGCAGAATATATGCAATGTTACATTTATTATCCTTGAATTGCATCACCTTTAGTGTCAAATAGTGTTTGGCAGAAATGTAATTAATGTTTCTTCTGTAAAAACCCCTAAANGTCTGAAGTGAGCATTCATTCATAGGTAAATACACTAAAAACCCCTAAGCCTGCTATACACCATCCCTAAATCTGCGTGCATCTCCGCATATAATCAAATACTTAAGCAATAATAAAATTTTAATCGAGAAATTTTGTGGCATAACTGCGAAAGTGAAATAACTATCGGAAATCTCTGTGTATAAAATGAAGTGTCCCGATTGACTTAGCTGACTAAATGATTCACTCATCAAAGCACAACCCAATTCATTGGATACAAAAACATTTACGGATGTGTTCTCCTTAGGGAACAGGCATCCACTATGAAGGGATTTTTCAAAATTCAACCCCTAACATGGTGAAAAAGGGTAAAATGTGTCGAGGACTCCTCAATAGCTCATTAACTCAATGATATATCGTTATGATCTTAGCTTGTAACGTTTGTCTTTATAAATACGTAAAAACTCATTTGAGGATTTTTTTTAAATTCAACCCTCGAGGGAGTGAAGAGGGATAAAATGTGTTTTTAAGGATTTACCAGTAGCTCATAAACTTTATTAGGCATTGGTATGATCTTCTCTTTTAAAAGGATGCCTCTATAAATTACAAAAATCTAATTTCAAGATTTTTGAAATTTGACCTCTNTATGATCTTCTCTTTTAAAAGGATGCCTCTATAAATTACAAAAATCTAATTTCAAGATTTTTGAAATTTGACCTCTAGGAGGCTGAAGAGAAGTAAAATGTGTGTCGAGGACTTCTCAATGACTCATAAACCAGATAAGGCATCGTTATACTCCTTACTGTGAAAGGTTGGCTACATAAATATCTGTAAATAATTTCAGGGCTTTCCGAAATGTAACCTCAAAGGGGGTGAAAAGTTTAGAATGTAATTTCCAGTATTTAAGCTCATTACAGAGATTAGATTATGTTATGCCGTACTTAGAAAGGTTGGCAACATAAATACCTAAAAACACATTCTGGATTTCTAGAAATTAAAACTCCTAAGAAGGTGAAAAGGGTTAAATATATTTTCGATGGTAAGTTACCTTAATTAACATGCCTGTAACTTTCAAACTAGCATATTTTACAAAAACTCATCAAACGATTAAATTATGAATAGAAGTTGATTTTTGTTAAGAGGTTTGGGCGGTTCTTAACAACGAGGTATTGAGAGCCTATAAAGCTGAAATGAGCTGAGAATCGAGCAGCGCCGGAATGCAAGGGTTGGGGAAACGGGAGATCCCCGATATAACCCGCTGACCAACTGCATCGTTCGGCACGATTCCCACATGCGAAAATCTGGGAGTGACCCGGCCGGGGATTGACCCCGGTTCGTCTAGGTGGGAGGCGACCAGTCTAACCGCTCAGCCACCGTGGCTCCTTTTGAATACAAGGGAAACCCGTCTCTTTATGTGAAACACAAAGTTTCATGCCCTTAGAGTTGNCCACCGTGGCTCCTTTTGAATACAAGGGAAACCCGTCTCTTTATGTGAAACACAAAGTTTCATGCCCTTAGAGTTGCCGACAAGGTTGTCAGAACTGGACCGGATAAATAATTATATATTGCGTGTTCAGTGAAATACATCATGCTATGTGTTTTTTTTTCTTTATGAGAATCTATGGATGAGCTTAAATCACATATTGTTCCACGGTTAGTAATTGTGTATGTAATTTGGGAAGAGGAGCGAATTGGGTCGTATGCCAGCTGTGCAGCAACCAATCTTTGTGTTTGCAGCACTTAGTTGGTTTCTTGCAAANCCACCGTGGCTCCTTTTGAATACAAGGGAAACCCGTCTCTTTATGTGAAACACAAAGTTTCATGCCCTTAGAGTTGTCGACAAGGTTGTCAGAACTGGACCGGATAAATAATTATATATTGCGTGTTCAGTGAAATACATCATGCTATGTGTTTTTTTTTTCTTTATGAGAATCTATGGATGAGCTTAAATCACATATTGTTCCACGGTTAATAATTTTGTATGTAATTTGGGAAGAAGAGCGAATTGGGTCGTATGCCAGCTGTGCAGCAACCAATCTTTGTGTTTGCAGCACTTAGTTGGTTTCTTGCAAACAGAACTGTCGAAACGAAAATTTACGAATCATCTACGTAACTGTCGAAATCAAGTGTTATAATTATGGCGAGGACGTCTGTTTAAATTGGGATTTCCCGTAAATCAAAGCTTTGTTTACGAAAATATTATTTAACATCACTTGAATATATTCCAGCAACTGTATTAGAAAGAGAAAGCTCAGAAGAGAAAAATCATATTATCCAATCTTTAGTATATTAGTAGTATATTATCCAATCTTTAAAATATATTGCCANTGTATTATATTATCCAATCTTTAGTATATTAGTAGTATATTATCCAATCTTTAAAATATATTGCCACAGAAGATGTTAAAAGATGTTAAGAGTATTGAGCAATGTTATGGTTATCATACATAATTAGGCCTAGCATTGTTTGCTTAAGTAGTTTGAAGGGTTAAGTGTTGCTCATGATAAACTCAGCACTTTTGAAAGCCCTGCTTATGATGAACTTGTGTGCACATTGTGTATCCTTCCACCACGTGTATAACTGACATTGTCGTGGGCCTCATCACTATCCATGCGCCGGCCAAGTGAAACTGTAAAATTATTACGAAAGTAAATACTTTACAAATTTGCTTATTTTTACACTTATTGTGTATTAAAAAGCTTAAAGGCAAAATTAATTGTTTCAGTATTCACAAATATTTATCCTACGAATTTTAATCGAGCGTTATGATGTGGGACTACTTTCCTCTCAGCTTTTACCAACTTTACTGGGCACATGCCGGTTGAGGCAGTGATATTTTTCCAAGGTTGATTTCGAAAGTGCTTATTTTACCGTGAACAGCCTTAAACAAAACTTACCGTATTTTTACTGTAACAGCATATCGAATACTGTTTTTTTTTTTAATTTGGCTACTACTTATTTCATGAATTCAGAAATTCCCGCCAAATTCAACTATTTGGATCATACTTNTTTTTTTTTAATTTGGCTACTACTTATTTCATGAATTCAGAAATTCCCGCCAAATTCAACTATTTGGATCATACTTTCTGTTTACTTCTTAGCAACTAACGAGAACGGCGCAACACAGAAGACAAGTCGTTCTACTTTCACAGCGTGTTTACTTTGAAGACGCACGAAGTGACTGGAACAAGCGCGGAGCCAGTGTACCCGCGTACAGCGCTGAACATGTTTGAAGTGTGGTAGTAGCGAGGACGGACTTCTGAGAGGCCGGCGGTGCGCCGATGAGCACGCGGCCCGGCACAGTAATTGCCTCGCTCTGTATTTAGTGGTGTGCCACCACTAAGAGGCCCGCCTCCCTCGACTGCCGCGTTACGCCGCGGCCGGTCCGGTCCACCCCTTCACTTCCTCCCTGAGCCGCACAGTAGTGCTTGCGCAATCGCACTCGAACTGTTACTTTCACGCAACCAGTTACATCGTTACACTTCCAAGTCGTAGACTAACGATGAGGTAGATCGCTTATTCGTCCTCTGCGCATGAAACCAACATTGACCTACCCCAAAGAAACACAACTGTCAAAGTCACATGGTCAACAGTGATGAACGTGTTTGTTTATTACTTAATTTTTCAAATGACGAGTATTATTATATTAATAAAATACTTTCACCAATTTGAATTTAGTCAAGTTAGAGGAAGTATAAAAACATATCTAAGCACTTGTTTACTAATCACTTTTCTAACCTAAAATCCATACCATGCGGGTTTCGCTAGGCGTGCTGGCAGCAAAGCCTTGAGCATGTTGGGACACGGATATTGATTGTGCGCAGCCAGCGAGATTGGTCTACCTCATCTTTAGTCTGTGTTCGCGGTAAGTAACACGTTCCAGTAACATGTTAGTTTTGTAACAGGTCACAGTGTAACATTTCTCGGCAGTCCCAACCATACGCTGCCTCTGCCTGCATATACTGTACATGCTTTGACGGGNGTCACAGTGTAACATTTCTCGGCAGTCCCAACCATACGCTGCCTCTGCCTGCATATACTGTACATGCTTTGACGGGTACGCCGACTTGCGTGCGCCCTGTTAAGTTGGTAATGACGGAGGGAAAGTAGTTCCACGTATTGACGTTGCATTGAAAGTCTTAGGTAAACGTTTTTGAATACTGGAATTATTTATTTTCTTTTCTGTCTTTTCAACGTATAATACTGTAAGAATTAGCATCTCTGTAAAAATAATTTACTTTTCTAATAATTCCTCAGTGTTACATGACCGACGCATCAATAAAGTAATGAGGTCCTAGATAATGTTAATTTCGCATATGGCGGGGGAATACACAATTTGGATATGCTGTGTACCATATAAGGAGGCCACATTCTTGACAGTTGAAAATCGCCGTGTCTTTTCGTTTATGTATCCATTCGCCATCAACAGGCGTGTCAAGAATAGGCTTTGATGTGGCGAGTCAGCGCGTCCAGGAGGTGCTGCTCCGTGTGGCAATTGGTGAACTGCTTGGGTGGCGCTGCATTCGTAAGCGGAGCTTGGTGGACGTGCGTAGAGTCGTTCGTAAACGCGGTACACGAAATATATGTTACTTTAAAAATTATACAGAGCTCGCGGGAAAATAAANGTCACAGTGTAACATTTCTCGGCAGTCCCAACCATACGCTGCCTCTGCCTGCATATACTGTACATGCTTTGACGGGCACGCCGACTTGCGTGCGCCCTGTTAAGTTGGTATTGACGGAGGGAAAGTAGTTCCACGTATTGACGTTGCATTGAAAGTCTTAGGTAAACGTTTTTGAATACTGAAATTATTTATTTTCTTTTCTGTCTTTTCAACGTATAATACTGTAAGAATTAGCATCTCTGTAAAAATAATTTACTTTTCTAATAATTCCTCAGTGTTACATGACCGACGCATCAATAAAGTAATGAGGTCCTAGATAATGCTAATTTCGCATATGGCGGGGGAATGCACAATGTGGATACAAGCAGATCTCTAGCAGGGCTTTCAAAAGTGCTCAGTTTACGGTGAATAGCCTTCATCATCGAGTCACAGCACGTTGTTCGTTGGGTTCGAAGAAAATTCTGAACGCAAGTACAGCACATACCAAAAAATTACGCGATTGCAACATTTGAGCTCAGAAATTAACGAGTGGCCGAACGGGTTAACCAATTAACAGTTTCACATGCACATTAATTTATGGTTTCAGGTGTTACAAATAAGAATTTATTTTGAGTCGTGCTTCACTTAAATGTACACAGCGCTTGTTTCGTCATCACAGAGTATAAGCCTCTGTTCGGCTGTTGTAAAATGAACCATTCACTAATCAGGCCAGTAGCACAGTTCACGAACAAGCTACTCACAGCGAAGAGTATTGCATATCGAGCTTCGCAGAGTTCATAACCTGCCAACAGTAGCACACAGTTATGTGCGCTGAGTTTGAATGGCTTAACATATGCGTATAGTCTATTCGCGATTTCTCCACACGTTTTGAATCAAACCTTTGAAAAATCACCCCATGTATGACGAGTTTGGTTCTTTTCTAAATATCTCATAACAGGCGTTTTATACTTCTCTTAACATAAAAGCACCTTATTTTTTAGTGGAATTTTATTTATGAATTACAATATATCATCTGTAATAATTGTGAATAATAACAGGGGGAAAACCTGTGTGTTGGTAGCGCTTAGTAAGAAATAGTTCTCATGCAAAAAATCATTGCCACTGAGTGCGCACGAATTCGGTGCGTTGTCCCCTTCGGTGTAATTTTCTAGACTTGGTTAAGCTTTGCTTGCAGGAGGTGGAGGAATATCCTGGAAGTAGAACTGTAGCAGGGCTTCAGAAAAGTTGGAAGTAACCATGAATGGACTATAATAAGCCATCAATTGTAGGATCAGTCGAGGGACGTAGATGTAAGCCTAAGACGTTTCCGCCACTAACCTGTATTGCAGTCAGCCATACACTGTGGCTAGCAACGATGGTTAGACACCCGGAAATATTCTAGGATTCATTGGCAAAAAGCCAGACACCACAATACTTTGTGTACTCGAGCCGTTGTCAGTTGTTTATTGGCCGTTTGTCCAGAGTGACTTCAGACCAGGTAACACGGAATTCCGTGCTTGTTTTATTACAGGCTCGTTATTGGTTCAAAGTCGCCGAAGGCGTGTCTTACAAACTACGAACCAATGAGAAAAAAAGCTATAATGCTAACACTTCGAAGTCTCAGCTAGTCCTCAAATGAATTTGTGTAATTTCCGGGTCTCTAACGATGGTTTATCTGGGAGAAAATTGCCTGTTTACTAGTATCCAATGAACTGTACACACTCCCGACAGTTTNCTCTAACGATGGTTTATCTGGGAGAAAATTGCCTGTTTACTAGTATCCAATGAACTGTACACACTCCCGACAGTTTTTTTTCTCTCTTGCAATCCATGTATGAAGCTGCTATCCCATTCACGGGGCCAATGAAGAGTTTGATACTCTAAAGCAAAACGTTTGTGATTTGCCTGCAAACAACTTAGCCGAGTCAAAAACTTGATCATCCAATCGTAAAAGGATAAACTAGCTAGATTATTATTTGATGTATGCTGTCTCAAAAAAATTGTGCGATTTTCCAGTATCTATAGCTGTGGCACTAATTCTTATTTGTGGCTTAAGTGCAACATTTATCAACACAGTAATTTTTAATATATTTTATACTAAACACACGCTCCTCCTTTCCCCACACTACAGGGTCAAGTGAGAGAGCCTTGTGTGGTATTTCTTTTTATTTTGAAAGCAGTCATTATCAGCATATTTTTTTGCTAGAATAGACGTGTTAATTTATTTTCAGAATCATTATTAATATATTATCATTGAAGACATACAAAACAGATAGCCATAAAAATTACATAAAACGAAAATGTGATATTTATCAGTATTATGAAAATCTAATACTAAACTTAATTTTCCCTTAGAATTATTTATATATATTTGTAATATTTCAGTATTGACCTGCACAAAATAATAAGACACTTCACTGAACTCATTTAGCTAACAATAAAATATACATGCTAATTTGAGGATATCTACTTCTGATTGTAGGTTAGTCGTGAAACTGTGTCAATAATTCATATCTAAGTCTTCTGGGAGTCATTGTTTTTGTAAAGGTTTAGTCGAATGAATGGGTATAGGCATGGGAAACGTCTGAAAACATTTGAACATACATTTCTTACGTATTTGTATTTAAAACAGTTAAAAACACAGGCGATTCAAATAGCATATTTGTATGTTATTTGCACTAATCACACACGAAACTTNATTTAAAACAGTTAAAAACACAGGCGATTCAAATAGCATATTTGTATGTTATTTGCACTAATCACACACGAAACTTCGACCCTCATCTTCGGCTCCTTCACGTGATTAATGCTCCCAAGTGCTTTCACTTCGCACTCATTATCTTCCAACCTTTCATCTTACTTAGACTGCNTTATCTTCCAACCTTTCATCTTACTTAGACTGCAAGAGGGCCTGTGGTCCAGCTCGCTCCATGTGTCTGTGCTGGAGCCTGGAGTTTCTCGTGTAGTTTGCTCCTTGTCTAAATCCACTCGGCCTAGGGCTACTTATGGATTAGCTGACGTTGGGGGCAGGAAATATCCATCAGTAAATATATCTGCACTGAAAATAGATGCATCATCCATTGCCACAGCATTTAGTGTTTCCTCCACATTTGAAACTTTTTCTAATGTCTTACGAAACAGTTCAACATCATTAATGGTAACTGATTTGCCAATATTGTTTGTAATCTGCCCCCTTCTGAATACGGATTCTTAAATGGACCACAGAAAGTGATATCCAAAGTTTGCATCCGGTCGCTGAAATGTGGGGGTTGAGTGAGCCTAATCACTTTGTTTTCTCTGGCCTTAAAACAACAGCTGCTAAATATTTGTGGGTTGTGTGGCCATCATGGATAAGCAGCCAGCATTGGTCCTGGCTTTGCTTGGTTTGAGAGATGGAATGATTAAAGCAAAGTAACAAGTTGTCAGTATCCAACCACTTTGACCTGTTGGTGAACCCAGTGGCTGCATCCATTCATAAAACGAAGTGTCATGCATTTGCTAGGAAGCAGAAGGAATGGAGGGACAAACAAATGTAGCTGTAAAAGCCCACATCATAGTGATATTGCTGCCCCTTTCTGTACTTACCGCCCTACCAACATTTTCGCACTCGTTTTTGCTCAAATATTTTTGGGTTTTTTGAACTTTGCTGACACATTATTTATCGTAATTGTGCACGTGTATTGGTTGCTGTTGTTTTCGACTACATCATTTTTATAAACTTCCGTGTTCTAGCCTTCAAAGAGAAATCTCTTGGTGCCACATAAGCGAAAACAGCAAATCGCCTTAGGAAAAATACCTTTGGTANCTCGTTTTTGCTCAAATATTTTTGGGTTTTTTGAACTTTGCTGACACATTATTTATCGTAATTGTGCACGTGTATTAGTTGCTGTTGTTTTCGACTACATCATTTTTATAAACTTCCGTGTTTTAGCCTTCAAAGAGAAATCTCTTGGTGCCACATAAGCGAAAACAGCAAATCGCCTTAGGAAAAATACCTTTGGTANTTAGCCTTCAAAGAGAAATCTCTTGGTGCCACATAAGCGAAAACAGCAAATCGCCTTAGGAAAAATACCTTTGGTATTCAAAATTGTATTACAGCTGGTCACGCCTTTAGGCTTCTCATGGAAGTTACAGCAGCTCTACCTTCATGAGCGATCCACTTTGAGGGCGGGCATTTCTACTTGTAATGCCGCTTTTGAAAACAAAAATCCCTAGGAAAGTTTTATAACAGTTTCTGTCACTGCCGAATCCTCGTCTTATCCGTTATCTTACTGTTTGTGCCTTATTGCTCGCCGAGGCGACGATGGTACTGCCCTTTTTTTTTCATTCTGGTCTCATTCGTTCATGCACATACGGTATTATGGGGGTATACAGAATTCCAACATATATTTCACCAGAAACTAGTTAAGAAAATGAACTATATTCCCATAACTGAACATTTACATACAATTATTTACAATTACTAATTATAACCTAATTTAGAAATATCTATATTTTCCAGATTGTAAATTATTAAAATAAATATGAGCTGCGCATGACCACCTCGGTCCTGTTTAAACCATAGCATAACCTCATCACTCGTGCAACAAAGACTAAAATCAGTATATGCCTTGAAAGAGAAATTTTGAAACTATATTAGATGCTCATGTGAGTTTTGAAACTCTACAAAAAGTTAACAAAAACAGACTCACCAGTGGAGAAACCACTGGCCCTACTCAATGCCATACAGAAGCTCTAACAATCACCCCATAGTCACTGCAATTACTCAATAAAGAATATTATTCTTCCCTGTTCCTAACACTACACATACAAACTACAATAACACACACATCCTAGTCCCCAGTGCACTGCACAACATTCTCACTTCCAACAGTTACAGACGGCAAGTATTGTAACTGCAAACGAAAATAATAATAATAACAGCTCCAGTTCAAACATTTTTGCTCGAGCATCACAACTTCAGTGTAAATTGCTATTGGCAAAAGTTGCCTATTTGGTAGGATTCACCGTACTGACACATGTCAGACAGTTTTTTTCTCTTTATTCGCTGTCATGAATGTATGAAGCTACTGTCGCATTTCGTTGGGCCAATGAGGAGTCTGATACTCTCAAGCTGAACGAGGTGGCCTTCAAAAGAACTTAGCCGAGTTAAAACTTGATCATCTCATCCAATCATATAAGGATAAACTGTCTAGAATGTTATCGAAGATATGTTGCTTAACACTTTGAGTGCTGCCGACGTAATATTACGTCGCCTGCATTAAAGTGAGTCGTAAGTAGTTCGCCGTAGCATTACAACATCCGGATTATTTACAGACATAGCCATAGAAATGTTACTTCGCCAGCAGTTTTCGTAAGGTATTTTGCAAAGCAATATTACTTCAGCAACTCTCNTAGAAATGTTACTTCGCCAGCAGTTTTCGTAAGGTATTTTGCAAAGCAATATTACTTCAGCAACTCTCAGAGTGTAGTAAATAAGCAAATGAAGAAGTTGGGTTGTATATTACTCTAAGTAAGAAAGAAAATTTATTTGGGGCACTTTCATCTTGGCATTATATTGGCAGAGAGCCGGCCATTAATGAACATATAATAACTGTGTCCGGTGCTTTGTGAACCAATAGGACGGCTGTTAGAAAGGAAACAGAGACCAACAGAACTGGTGGTTATGCAGTCTTAAATATAGGCGACTGGATTCTAGCTTGTCATAGTTAGCAATTAATGCGTACCGCACAACTTTCCTGTGTTTCTGTATATACACCGCCGGCTCTCCACGACAATGCTGTTATAGTCAATTTACGGTTACATCCAACTTTTCTGAAGCGCTGCTAAAGTTCTACTTCCAGGATATTCCTCTGCCTCATGCAAACCAAGATCAGAAAATTACACCAAAGGGCTAACGCACCACATTCGTGCGCAAATAGTGTAATACCATTTTATGTAATAACTGTTTCTTACTAAGCATTACTTAAACCTTTTTTTTTCTGTGTCTTTATTCCTAATAGTTATAAATGAAATATTGCAATTTATAGGTAACATATTGACGCGTAACGCATATTGGAAGTATGTGTTAGAAGTGGCGCTGTCACAACTCTCACACCTCCCCCCCCCTCCAGCTTAAACCAGTGTAGGGCCTCCCAGACGACGTGTGTTACCCGTTAACGCGTGCCGAGCTCAAGCCGAGGTGGGATAGCACTTTCCGCCCACAGGCCTCTCCCCCACACCCCTAGCAAACCGCGTGAAACTTGTAAATGCCTAAGAAATGACGAGATATGCTGGCGATTTCCGCCCATGAGAGAAATTAGAACATGTGCTGAAGGGTGATATGCACCAAGAATAAGCTGACAGCATATGGCAGGAGCAACTGGCCCACACCAACCCCGGCCCCCTCCACCAACAAGAGGCCAATGTGTGGATGAAGTGTTCATTGTTCAAAGCCTTCCTCCAACCTTCCTCACCCAACAAGGGAGGCATTTGTGGGAATCTAGGGAGGTCGCCCAGGTAGTTTAAAAGGCATTTTAGAGATAAGGGGGAGTCAGTCGGGTCAGTCATATTGGGGCAATCGGAAGCTGTAATACTCCGCACCGGGAAGATCAGTTGAATCAGTGGAACCAGATCAGTTAGAATAGCGTGCCGAGAGAGAAATTCCATGCAGCAGATAACTGAGGCCGGGGAGATCGGACCCCGCCCAAGCGAGTCAGTCGCATCAGTCAGTCGATCAGTTGCATCGTCAGTTACATGAGAGCAGTAGACCTGGTGAGTTAGAAGCGCGCGCCGAGAGAGAAAGTCCGTCGGGATGCCGAGAGGCCGCGAGATTTCGGGCCCCAGCAGAGACAACCAGAGACAGTGTTAAGGGGTCAGCCATATCGGGACAAACAACCAGTAATTTCCCATGCTCCAGGGTGCAGGGCGAGAGTCAGTGCAGGGAGTAAGTCAATCAGTGATACCTCGTCGCCGGATGGCGACGAGTGGCAGGTAGTGTGGCGCTTGGAAGCACCACACCAGGATGCATAGGGCGTTAGGCATTGGGAACCGGAGCGCGGACGTCAGCCGAGTCAGTTACAATCCTGCACCGAGAAGGCGGAGTCGAGTAGTGGACTTCAATGAGGAGCACCACATTTAACAAGTGGGAGTAGTCCAGTGCAACCCCGCACCGAGAGCCGGGATGGGGGCCCGCTAAGGGTCCCTCGCGGGGACGTGGTAGGGAGGTAATCAGTCAGTTAGAACCCTACACTGCGAACAGGAGTCAAGTTGTGAGCTTCAACAAGGAGCACCACATAGAGAGGAAGCCAGCTGAGTGCAGCACACCAACTACAGCCAGTCCAAGGGCCTGTAACAGGGCCACCCAACTCACCAGATCTCAACTGCTGCCGGAATAACTACCCCGCAACAAGTACAGTTAAGTAACAACGTCACTCAGGGACTGTCCTGTCAACTTATTCCCCCACAGCATCGGAAACGTTAGCCAGAAAACTGTAATCAGCCCTTCAGGTCAAGAACTCGCAGGGTCGATAACGTATGAGTTAATTCTCGGCAAAAGGTGCCAAGAAAGTATGTGTACTTCCCACAAAAGTGCCGGAAATGTGTGTATGAATTCCTGGCAAGTAAACCTGTTAAAACCAAGACGTGATGAAGTTATTGTTTTTATACCCTCAACCTTCAAGACACCTTATAGTCTGTGCCATTTAACATTAACTGAGATCCTATGACCCACAGGTGGGGAATAGTGCCAATATAATTAAAAGTTCAATTTAACCAAAAGTAAGGTACTTTTAAATTAATAACAGTATACNATTTAACATTAACTGAGATCCTATGACCCACAGGTGGGGAATAGTGCCAATATAATTAAAAGTTCAATTTAACCAAAGTAAGGTACTTTTAAATTAATAACAGTATAAAATACTTGTGATACATATGTCATATTAAGGAAGCAACCAAACATTTCTTACATGGGGTGTTTTTTCAAAGGTTTGATTCATAAGTGTGAAGGAACCGCGAATAGACTTAAGCCGTTGTTGGCATGCCGTAGGTTTATACCCGACTGCAGCCAGCGCAATCCAGCAACAGAAAAACTTATCCCTAAGCTATTTGTAAGTACTTGTTACGCCTAAATACTTTTCACTTCAACGCCAGAGATAAAGAATCAATATTTACCTTAATGTATTAATGTTGACCGTATAGTCTATTCGCGGTTTCTTCACATTTTTAGTATCAAACCTTTGAAAAATCACCCCATGTACGACGCACTTGTCTGTTTCCTAAATATGTAATGTGTCCCAATCGTTTTATGCCTGTGTTAACATAAAAGTACCTTATTTTTGTTGAAATTGAATTTGTAATTATATTTTATTTATAAATTATAATATTTCGTTAGAATTAAAAGAGAGACAATATGTGTATTGGTAATGCATAGTAAGCAATATTTTAAATACAAAATATTAAGATACTGAGTGTGCACGAAAGCGGTGCGTAGTCCCTTTCGTGTAATTGTCTAGGCTCGGTTAAGCTTTGTTTTCTTAAAGCGGAGGGATATTATAAAAGTTGAACCTTAGCAGGGCTTTAGATATTTTGGAAGTACCTGAGAATCACCAAAGTAGGAATAACAGAAGATGGCATGTTATGACGCCATTGAAGCTGCATCTTCGTCTATCGCCGTATCGTGACAACCAAAACATTGAAAATGCTGAGGCAGGTTTTTGTACTTAATGCACGTAAAATGTGGAAGTTTTTAAAGAAATAATAATCACTGGAGCTAAACTTTGAGGCTAAATATCAACATGCTCTGATACAATAGCATCACTTAAATGTTGACGGGTTGTGTTTGCAATGTTGTGGGCGTCGGAACCTGGCGGCTTCGTCACTTTATCATGCACATCCACAGACAAGACCGCTCCTTGCCCGTGAATAGTTAACAGACAAGCCGTGTACTCCACTTGTAGCCCCCGGGCGTGCTGGTGACTTGGTCGGGAAGAACCGCGGACGTGTGCTCGCCCCCGCCCCTGCTCCCCTAATTAACCGGCCACTCCGGCCCTTAATCGGAATTATCGGCTGCGGTCGAGCCGCCCACCTCGGCCACCTGCCCCTGAGTCCTCTCCAGCAGGTGCGGCACCGACCTGCCTCACTGCGGTGCCCCATAGGACGAGCCGAGTTGCCGAGGGTCCCCGCCTCCATGGCCGTGGGAATACAAACGCATCAGTCCACCGTAATTGAAAAGTGGTTGGCCGGCGGCTTCCGAGTCAAGCATGACAGCATTTCTGAAACCTAAAAAGTTTGTGTGCTGTTCGCGTGCTGCTCATGGTGAAAGTTTGCCGTGATTAGATAAGCGGCGTCGCTGCCAATAAACGTCTAAGAAACTGCTGACCGTAACGCGCCATTTGATTGATGCGATATGTAAATGTCCGCTGCGAGAGTTGTGTGAGCGCCCACCCACCTACACGAGCCGTTCACACTTCGAACGAACAATAAATGCATGTTTTCTTGCAGCTGTAGTGGTTAGCCATTAGAATGTACATAAATGTAGTTGTATTAATAACCCAGCGGAGGTCCCAATGCTGTCAGTTCTTCACGACCCCAGACTAGAGATGAGGTAGACCGATCTCGTTGGCTGGCGCACAACCAGTCTCCGTGTCCCAACATCGAACTACTTTCTGCCAACACGACTAGCAAAAACTGTGTGGATTGGATTTGAGGTTATAACACTGATTAGTAAACAAGTGCTTTGAGATGTTTGTATGCTTCCTCTAACCAATTTGTAATGCATTTTGATTGAATACAAATTGGTGAAAGTATTTTATTCATATAAAAGGGCTTGTCTTTAAAATTGAGATGTAAACCAGCACGTTCATCACTGTTGACCATTGACTGACTGTTGTGTTCTTTTGGGGTAGGTCAGTGTTGGGTACACGCGTAGAAGACAAATAATCGGTCTACCTCTTATTTAGTCTATGTTCACGACGGTTTGAAAACTGAATTTTGTCAGTGAAACTGGCGGTTGTAAGATTGAATCAGCTACGAATTCGATAGCCAGCTACTTAGACCTAGAATGTCTCAGGAAATCAAATACTTTACCGCGAATGCCACTCANCACACAACAAAATCCAAATAAAAACTTTCAGTTGTCTCAAGGTAGTGTCAGAACGAAAATCATGTGGGTCACCTAGAGAACTGTCAAAATCAGGTCTTATAACAATGGCAAAAACGATTGTTTAAATTTCGTTTTCCAACAAATCTGAGCTTTTGTTCACGAAAAAATAATATTTAATGTAACTTGAAAATATATTTCAGTAGCGTTAATAGTATAAACGCTTAAAGAACAAAAATAATTTTATGTAATCATTAGTGTATAGATTTTNATATTTCAGTAGCGTTAATAGTATAAACGCTTAAAGAACAAAAATAATTTTATGTAATCATTAGTGTATAGATTTTTGAAAGTGTTCTATTTCCGGTTTTCGATTATTTATTATCTGTGTATTCATAACTGGCCTTGCACTGTTCAATTAACTTGTTTCCTAGCACTTCCCTTTTTCTGAACAACGATACTTGTTTCGATAATTACCAGCAGTGACGTCCTGCATGCAGTAGCGTTGATGAGGGGCGGGGGGGGATATTCGGGTCCACACCCCCCACTCCGAAATGTGGACACATCCTAACTAATATTATAAATGCGGAAGTGTGTTTGTTTGTTTGTCCTTTCACGTCACAACGGATCGACGTGAGTTTTTGCACAGAGATAGTTGGAGAGCCGGGAAGTGACATAGGCTACTTTTTATCCCGAGAAAATATCTCATTCCCTCGGGGAAATTCTTATTGGAAAATTAAAAATACACAAAGGGAATAACAATGCAACGTCGCAACCGAGAAACTCTAGCTGCATTAAAGAACGTGTCTTTATCAACCTCCGCTGAAAGGTGATATTGGCTACTTTTTATCGCGAGAAAGTATCTCAAAAAATGTACAAACGATAATAGTGAATGAAGTCGGAAAAAAGTTTGCCGCCAGCGCGCTCTCTTGCAATACGCTGTCTGAACCGTTAAAGATGGAACAATATCATGTAGTGAAGAATTGGGTAGAATAAAAAGACCTAAAAAAAAAAAAACTCCGCGGTAGCATATATTTATCTATAACAGAGAAATACTTATAAGTGTTTTTACGATTTAATTCACCGAGACGTTGAGTTTTATAATATGCATAGAGTACAGAAGATTAACACTANTATAAGTGTTTTTACGATTTAATTCACCGAGACGTTGAGTTTTATAATATGCATAGAGTACAGAAGATTAACACTAAGTAAAATTCTACTTTATTAAAAAAAAAACCTAAACAATAATTCTGTAGTCCACGCGAGCGGAGCTGCTGGCACAGATAGTTTGTATGATGGCGTGGCATAAGCTGACACGCCACTTTTCTCCATTTCTAAGGTTTTCAGCGAGATGATATGTAAATAATGAGCGATGAAATATTAAACCAGTCTACACATGTGGCGTTGTGCAATTCGGCGGGCCGGTTTAACATGACATGCGATTCTGTAACAAAGTNTTAAACCAGTCTACACATGTGGCGTTGTGCAATTCGGCGGGCCGGTTTAACATGACATGCGATTCTGTAACAAAGTCTAGCACATTTGCATTATAAACATTTTTCATATTTTGTACAAAATATAGTGCATTGAATATTGATTAATTATGGCTCATCAAACCTTTGATCTGCTCCTCTTTTCTTTTGTAACCGTGTAGAATTATTCTTGTTTATCCGGGAATGTTTGCTGCTTCTGGAGCCATTTCAAGAAGACAACGAGCGGGGGCTGGAAAGAGGCCAGTGCCAGTCAATAAAACATTTCTTGTACACAACTACGGACAGCTGGTGAATCTTCAGTATTCACACAGATACGGTATCCACAACTGATAGGTTAATGGCAGTATAACACTCATCCATTCCGGTATCTGCTTGGCCTTGAGAACAATCAAAACCACTTTTTCAATTACGTATGGGTATGTAGACAACTTCATGTTACGTGTCTCTGGAATATAGCAAATTGATAGATCACGTTAAATGATCTATAAAATTGGTCGGGCAACCCCCATTTGAATGTATCACTCACAGAAGCTCGGTAACTCGTAAAGGTTAAATTCAGTGACTTACTAATAATATCTATATCTGTAGCACACATACGTCCCAGCCTTTTCTCCCCGNTGTAAAGGTTAAATTCAGTGACTTACTAATAATATCTATATCTGTAGCACACATACGTCCCAGCCTTTTCTCCCCGTTTGGCAATGTAATCTCAAACTAAAATGGCGGATAGTTAACTGCAGTACATGCACAGGGATATCCCATGCCATCAAACCGACTTTTCATATATATATATACTCTCCTGGTCAGTGACATATATTATTCGTCCCTCAGCAATAAATGGATTAAAACGGTTAGCGAGACAAAATTGCTGAGGTTTTCCATTTTGCGCTTTACAGATAACTAACGAGTTTAAAGTTTCGTATTTTTTCCAACTGGAATTCAGCAGAGGAAATGAAATATCAGTGTGGTTGTCATTGAAGTTAGCATCAACGAACGAAACTTGTGACCAGCTTGTCCACATGGTAAGTTTACTGACTAGTTCCAAGTAATCTATGTTTATGTTCGCGTCACCCCTGTCAGACAGTATTACAAACGCCGTGTTCTGTCCAAGTGTGTTGCTATCCCATCAGGTTGTTATGTTATAAACAAATAGTAGAAACGCTCAGAAGACAATAATAAGTTTGTGTAATCATTAGTCTATAGATTGTCGGGAGTGCTCTGATTTCCGGTTTTCGATTATTTATTATCTGTCTANATTTCCGGTTTTCGATTATTTATTATCTGTCTATTCATAACTGGCCTGGCACTATTAGTACAGTCAAATAAGGTGAAAAAAGGGGTAAACTTCGGAATGAAAGTTAGAAAGCTGAAAATTTTTATACACCTTTGTTTTGGCATTCTAAAAGTTAGCTCAAAAGTCTCATAAAATCTCGTGTCTGCGTGTCAATATATCCAAGGTCTAAGGTAGCGAAAATCGGTTTTTTGTAAATATCTTACTTCCTATGCTTCAAATGATTTTTGAAGTTATAAAAAAACTTGTAGAGCATAAAATTCTATATACATTTTGTCTTAGGCGATATTTTATATAATTAACCGTTCTGGAGATAGAGCGCGAAGAGCGGAAAGCGCCTATCCGTATATAGGATAACGTTATGTCAACTGTGGAACCCAATGCATAGTACAATTTATAAAATGAATTATTTACTGAAAATATTATAATTATTTAGGAACTTACATTTTTTACTTAGTTATAAATTATATATATATAATTCATAAATAAGACATCCGTGTGATAATATTTAGTTAATTTATATTAATAGTAAGTAGGAAAGAGATGAAGTATTTCTTTTTCTAACAGTGTAAATGCTTGGATATACCTACCTATATTATTTCCCGAAACGGGAACACGACCAATTATATTTATATAATAGTAAGTTGGGGCCGATGTTCAATTGTTAAGACCGGTGCAGCAGCTCAACAGCATTTCTATCGTGTCTACTACCAGATCCAAACTTGGTTAGGGAAAGAATTAGAACCCGAGGAATGTGGGTGTATATTGCAAAACGAAATCTTGGAACCCACAACAACATTAATACCACCAGCACCAGAAGAACTACTCAATACGATCTTCTGCAATTGCAAGAAAGACTGTGGTGCCAGTTGTGGATGTAGAAAAGTAGGGTTGCAATGCTCCTCAGTTTGTGTCCAGTGTAACGGACAAGCATGCCTCAACGCTTCATCATATCCAAATTATCTTTATGAAGAAAGTGAATATGTACCTGAGGTCCTTGAAGCTGTAGAGCCGAATATAACAGACAACGAGGATGATAACGAACTGGAAATTCAATTTGGGCGACCAGAAGAGGAAGACGATGACGAATAAGAGGAATATTAAGCTGCATGCTTGCTATTGATAATCAGAGTAACAAAAACAAGTCCACCTAACATTTCAACTTACATAAATTGTAATAGATTTACGATAAACTTATAATAAATAAATATGTAATTACAATATTTTAAACTATTTCATTTCAATATCTTATTATTAATATAAATTTACTAAATATTATCAAACGGATGTCTTATTTATAAATAATATTTATAAATATTAGTTATAAATAAATAAATAATTTACGTTTCTCAGTAATTATAATACTTTCAGTAAATAATTAGTTTTATTAACTGTACTATACATTGGATTACACAGTTGATATAACATTATCCTATATAAGAATAGGCGATTCCCATTCTTCGCGCTCTATCTCGAGAACGGTTAGTTATATAATATATCGCCGAAGACAAATTTGTAGATACTTTTATGCTCTACAAGTTTTGTTATAACTTCAAACATCATTTGAAGCATAGGAAACAAGGTATTTACAATAAACATATTTTCGCGACCTTTGATCTTGAATATCTTGACACGTGGACACGAGNCATAGGAAACAAGGTATTTACAATAAACATATTTTCGCGACCTTTGATCTTGAATATCTTGACACGTGGACACGAGATTCTGTGAGACTTTTGAGCTAATCTTTAGAATTTCAAAACAAATATGTATTCAAATTTTCAGTTTTCTAACTTTCATTCCCAGGTTGAATCCCCATTTGACTGGACTATATTCAATTAACATGTTTCCTAGCACTTCCTTTTTTCTTAACAACGATACTTGTTTCGATAATTACCAGCAGCGACTTCCTGCATGCATTGGCGTAGATGAGGGGGAGGGGGGGATGGGGGAATCCGGGTTCAACACCCCTACTCCGGAATATGGACACAGTAATATATATTACTTAGTTATCATTTAACTCAAAGAAACTGTGTTATAAAACAGTAAAAAAAAAAAGATAATAAATACAGGTGTCTACTTCTGCTGTTGTTTTTCAGCTCAATAATTTTA
>NQII01000175.1:455069-485070 GCA_002778355.1 Clitarchus hookeri | reverse complement strand
CAGTCCCCCCCCCCTTCCCCATCGCAGCATTGTCGACGCCCTTCCTCGACGCCAGAGCAGCCTGTTGTATACTGCGTGCCATTGCGTAGCATCACTACTGCCAGAGACGGACGTGGCTTCGTACTCTAATTCGGATATGACGGACATTGTGTTGGTGTCTGGCGAACCGAGAGGAAACGGGAGAGAAGCTGCACGTTTGTACAGCCGACAATATCCTGCATTACGTCAGCCTAACAGTCATACGTTCGGAAACGCCACACAGCGACTACGAGAAACGAGCACGTTTTTGAGACGAGGTGGACCAGGTCAACAGAGAAAGGTACAATCATTACAGCCAGCCTCGTCGAGAGTTTTGCCAGTGGTTGCTGCATCAGTATGAAACGGTTCCTGGTTTTCCTGCTATTGTTATGTTCAAAGACGAAGCCACATTCACACAGGAAGGGTATTTTAATAGTCGATATAGACACATATTGGATGACTCTAACCCACATGTAACTGCAATGAGGTGCTACCAGTACTGATATTCGATCAACTTTCGGGCTGGAATACTTGGCGACAATGTTACTGGGCTGTATTTACTGACAACCCGTTTGACAGGGTTCCAGTATTGGTATTTTCTGCAGTTCACGTTGCCAGACCTACTTAAGGATGTTCCGCTTGCCGTCAGACAATGGATGTGGCTACAACACGACGGCGCTCCGTCCCATTTGACGAGAATCGTGCGTGGCCACGTGAACGCAGCATATCCCGATCGCTGGATAGGAAGGGGCATGCCCGTTGCATGGCCACCACGCTCGCCGGACCTTACCCCACTAGACTTTTGGCTATCGGGATTCGTCCAAGGCGTTGGTGTAAGAGACACCCATTGAATCCGAGGACTTGTTAGCGAGGGTTATGACTGCCTGCGATAAGGTGCGCGACACACCAGGTGTCTTTGAAAGGATACTCTAATGCACCGCTACACCCACTGCAGTGAGGTTGGAGGTGCGTGTTTCGAACAGTTGCTATTATCATGTTGTTTTCCAATAAAGACCTGTAATGGCTGCAATGTCTGTTTTGTGGTACTGCCAATTAGTACTACTTGTGCCCACACCAACCACCGCACATGCAAAATCTTTGAAAACATTGCGACTAACCAAACTTATTAAAGGCATTACTACAAAGTCACACTGCTAGAACCATAATATATTATGCCTACTCTCTTCTTATCACACCAAATCAATACTAATTCATTCACAAATTTCGACAACCTGCTAACACGTGTGATTATAGTATCTGCAGAACGGCCAGAGTTAAGGCAGTTTCACAGAAAGGTTTTGTCTTCGTTTCTACTCTCTTGCTTCGTGATGTGCCACCAGACACAACTAAACGTCGGTGTAGCACATTTACTATTTGTTTGCTGTTTGTTTGTTCTAGGCGATAGTTATTCAGCGTGCGACTCTGTATTACACTCAGCATTGCCTCCAGGTGTAGGACGTGTTGCCTACCCACCAGGCCATAGTATTGCTTCAACTGAAACCTTTGTGTGCGATATATACGAAAACAGGGGGTCCTAGAGATTTGCATTCGTATAGCAAATTTTGTTCCTCTAACACAAGTACTTTTCATAATATTCCAGATAATATTCTTCTCGGACTTCTCCTTTAAGGGCTTCTACAGCACTTTTATTTGAGATGGACTAGGGATGTCATATTTCAAATTTCTTCTTTTCACACCAGCAATTCCCTGGCACAGTTTGGTCACGTGTTTCCGAAACATGTTATATATATATATACNTTCAAATTTCTTCTTTTCACACCAGCAATTCCCTGGCACAGTTTGGTCACGTGTTTCCGAAACATGTTATATATATACATATATATACACGTATATATACATATATATACACACAGGATTCTCTGAAATTCTCCTTACAAACTCCTAGGACTTGTAGAGAGGACTGAGTAGGTGATCTTTTGAATTGGAACCCATGTCCGGAAACGTACCGTTTCCGTGCTACAACCATCTCAAATCAGGTGTATCACTCATCCACTTCCTGTTGAGAAAAATAGCAATGTCTCGGATTTGCCTGTGTTGGTATGCAACCGGGTAGGCAGTGCAATACGTCAGATGGCACGAGACGTCTACCATTCCTCGGTATTTCTTGTGGGGTCGTACGAAGAGTATGGTGAACGAGACTCCTGCAGAGACAGAGGAAGATCTGCTGGCACGTGTTATGGTCGCTGCACAGCAGATTGACGGGACACCAGGTGTGAATGGAGCGAGTGTAACGGGAAATGATTCGTAGGTACAGTGTGTGCTACGACGTTGGTGGTCGCCACGCCGAGCCGCTGTTGTGGCGGATCTGTACCGTATGATACACATCCTTTGCCGAAGACAGTTTATTTATTGGTTAGTATTGTTTACTTATTATTTAGTTATTGTTCTCTTGGCATTGTTACCCAATGAATTTGAGTGTTAGAAATGTAATGTACTTAGTCACACCTTATTAAATTAAATTACTACGCTGATGTGAACGCGTTATACACCTGATTTGAAATGGTTTTAGCATATATATATATATATGTATATATATATATATATAGACACACACACACACACAATACAAGTAGATGCGTGATATTTATTGTTGTACATTTGTGAGTGGCATTCGCTGTCAAATATTTGATTTCCTGAAACATTTTAGGCCTAAGTAGTTGTCTTTCGAATCCGTGGCTGATTCATTCTTACAAACGCGAATTTCACACTGATAAATTTAATTTGTGAACCGTTGTGAAGAATTGACGTCAAAGGAGCCTCATCTGAGCTATTTATACAACTAAATTAATGTACGTTCTAATGGCTAACGATTACATCTGTAAGAAAACCTGCATTTATTTATCTTTTGTTATCTGTTGAGACGCGCGGAAATTCACGAACGCATTTCTCATCAGGTTAGACTAACTTTCACTATAATATCTGGCTTTTATCACTACCCTCGACCCACAATTGTTTCTTCATTGGCTACTGTATTATTTGGCTGATTTATACCGTCACAGTTCATCTTTCTCGAATACGATTCGCTTGGTTGCTAAACTGAGCACATTTGATCGAGTGTAAGTCCCGTTGTGCTCGCGTGCATGTAACGGAAGTGCATTTTTCGCCCAGCTGTTTGAAAATATAGAAATTTGATTAATAGTAAGCAAATTCTTAAAGGAAATTGTTGTAAATGTTGGTGTTCGTGTTCATCGTAAACAGTCCGTTTTCTAGTTGTGTTTGAGTGTTTTACGTGTGGAAATGTCTTCTTGCTATATATACACTTTGAAGACAAACTGCAGCCGGCTGTAATAAGAAAAAGAAGACGGGACGCGCTGTTGATGTGTTTCATGTTTGCTGTCACGCAGGCACTACATGTTGTTAAACTCTCGGGCAAAATGCACCGAGATAAATCTCGGCTTGCAACTGCCTCTCATTAACTCGGCCTGCAGTGTGACGGAATGCAGTTGGCCGCACTCTGTAATTTATGTCGCGGGCGTCGGCCGGCCATCTTGGCGTCGGCCATCGTGCTGCGCCCTGGCGGCCCGAGATGGAACTGCGCGACTGACAGGCCAATTAAACTTGCCGTAACAACTTCATAAATCAGCGCGTCGTGATAGTTTCCTGCACGGGCCCATGCTTCAGCATCGCCCTCTTTTATTTTGCCACCTTACGGCCGAATGTGAGCGCAAGAAGTGATTTTAAAACAGAAAGGGCATTCATTCCTTTAAGTTCCGCTCGTTTAGATGCGGCCGATAACTCTGCGGTGTCACAAACGGCCTCACGCATTTTATGTCAACTGCTGGAGACAAGTAATTTTCGGGTTAGAAACGTACTTGCGTTGACTTGGTACTTACCTGTTTCCCATAACCAGCTAGCTATAGAGTTGTCACCAGTGCAGTTGACATTAACCATTCATAAACTAGAAGTGCGGCAGCGTCCACGCATCAAATGACCAACTGTAAAGAAACTGACTGCAGTGGGCAGTGTTGATAAGAGGCTGCCCTGCTCCGGTATTGCAGTGAAGAGACTTTAAAAGGGGGGGGGGGCCCTTCATCATAATTTTAGAAAACAAATGAATCAAATAAAATCAGTACTTTAAACAATTCTTATATTATTTAATTTCAGTTAAAAACTATTTACATGACACTTTAATTTCAATGTGAGGGTTGGGGGGGGGGTATTTCCCCTATGACCCTACCCCTTTTTTGTTTACTTCTGTATCTGCCCTTGGCTATGTTGATCGTGCCTGGTTTTGGCCTAAAAGGGAACGCCACCGGACACGGAATACNTCTTTTTTTTTTTTTTTTAACTGTAGTGGAGGATTTGTAAATGTGCGCAGATAAGGCTGAAGTAACCAAATTTTTGTCCCCATCACCCGTAAAGACATCAATATGTTAAGTTGTCAATATATTTTAACATCTAAATATTGTTAAACGTAGGTAGAGATGCCAATGGAACTGTTTATCGTGGTCCTATTTTTGAATGTTAAATACAGTTACCACACCAGAGCGCTGTTTTTCTGCTTCAGAGAACATAGTTTACTCGACAGCAACAAGAGCTGTAATAACTTGCAGGACATGCTGGTGCTGGTGGCGAAGTTTGGTTGCTGCTGCCTTCAAACCGGTTTTAGGACTCACTCGTAAATTTACGTGCCGGTTTTTGATTTCTCTGTAAGCGCTAAGCAGTTGTTACTGCGTGGCGGCTCAGGAAAGGGACTTCGGACAGACTCGGCAAGAGTGTACGCGTGGGTATAATATAGTGAAGTTCAAATGAGAAAATAATAATCGCGCCACCTTGGAGGGGGCGTAGGGGAGTGCTCTCCAGAAAGCTCGCCGCTGGAGGCAGGGAAACCTCGTGACACTGCGGGCGCTATACACATCAAACTGATAACATCGCTCTCTACCACGCGCTGTTAAATACCGTCGCGGTCACTTCTGAACTGAACAACCCAACCCCTTCGTGCAGCGGCAATGGACTCTCCCTACTCGCCCGACGTGTTTTCGACTTCTGCGCATTGTGTTCTCATGTGGATTTTACTTGAACCATGCGTATTGAGGTTTCCTCAGCTCTTGTGGTGTTTCAGGAAGTTCCACGGTCCCATGGTGCAAGGAAGCGAGGTGAAATTGCCCGACCGCCAAAACTCGATCGCTTGTACGCATGACGTCAGGATAGGGAGATGCTTCACTTACCAGCATTGCGCGCTGTGTAACTTCGCACGCACGTTTCCTTTTAAACTTTCTGTGGTTACATGTTCACTCATTTTAAAAATATCACGTGTATGGATACGCGGTTTTCCAAGGCAATTTTACCGTCACATGTAACAAGGAAAAGTAATTATGGCGAATGGAAAATACTTCTGACCACTGACGAGCGCTTTACAAAGGAAACACATGCGTTACGTGTAGGGACGAGTACAAAATATTGTTAAAAATATAAAAGAACAGTAATCTTCTTACCAAGTATGTAACTCAATTCTTATCATAACATTCACGTAAAAATAGCCGTTTCCTTTATCGGAGCCAATGCTCTGTGTGCACTTGATATCAATCAACCAGAAAACCATAGTTTTACATGTTTGAACAATTAAAGTCATTATAGTTACGTAAAACAAGATGTAAAAAGACGTGCTTCCCTCCCTCCTTTTGTGGAAACTGTTAACATTCTGGGATGAAAATGTCTTCATTTTCTTGATCAAATATGGGCTAAATTTAATATTTGAGTAAAGANCTTCCCTCCCTCCTTTTGTGGAAACTGTTAACATTCTGGGATGAAAATGTCTTCATTTTCTTGATCAAATATGGGCTCGCACAGGTGCTAAATTTAATATTTGAGTAAAGCGGCTTCCTTAAAAAACAGTAAGATGCTGCAACCAGGATACCACATATTATTTATACATAGTTAAATATATATATATATAACTTCAAAATAAATTTAACAGTATACTTATGTATTTTCACAAACTTCTGAAAGTTCACTAACGTTAACATTTACGTACAACTTGTCACACCTGCTAAAGTACGATAATATGAAACGCGATTGAAGGCTCGGCTTCACCTCTTTTGCAGAAATTCTTCATTTTCGCGTCATAATTTCGGATTCATAGTAATTACTGACAATGTACGATTATATAAAATTTTCATTTTACATAGTTTTTTATTAATTTTGTGCGTAATGTTAATTGTGTGTTTTCTGCTAGTTGTGAAAAGTCGAGAACATATTTATATTTTATCAAAAATTTATTGACTTTTTGCAAGCAGGAAATAACACAGAGTGCAAATTAGATGCAAAAGTATTACACAACAAGCACATTGAAAATTTTCTACTTATCAAAATTTCCAGTTATACTTCTGAAACTGATATTCTGACACGAAAACGAACAATTTCTGCAAAAGAGGTGAAGCCGGGCCTAAGTCAGTGGATAAAAACTACAGACGCCACTTTGTACTTTTCTCCTTTCCTTTTAGAAAACTGCACAGGAAGAGTCCTAAAATGGTGTTTTTAACCATTTTTAGTATTTTTTCTTTTTGGATATAAGTTTAATAGGATAAAAGTAAAAAAATTGGCTGCTGTAGATAATTGTTTTATAACTTACATGGAGAAAAATTTGCATTCCAATAAAATTTATTTGCTGAGAATCGCGTACACTAAAGACGTGTAAATAGTAAACATCTAGTGATGCCCTAGTCGTGGTGTGGATTAAGCCATTTCTGGGGAGAAAAAGGTTGAATGAGGCACAGAGGAAAGCGAATTAGCCATAGGAAGTGAGTTTCCGGGAAGGTTCTCCCCCCAATTGTAGTGATTTCGTGCCAGTGGCGTAACAACATATTTGTATTCGGTGGGGGCAAAACGAATTTGGCGCCCCAATAATTTTTGGCGCCCCTTTTTTCATTGCAGCTATTTCAACCACTATCTCTCTCTATTTCTCTCTCTCTCTCTCTCTCTCTATTTCTCTCCCTCTATATATACTGTATATATAATATATAATTATATTGTTAATTTACATATACAAAGAAACTAATGAGAGTATCGTGGTAACATACTGAATTTTATAATGAAACCTGACAAAAACATGAACTATATCATTGGTTGATAAAACAAACAAATTTCCTTAAACCGTAATTAAGTATGTCTCGATTAGATATCTTTCAACTACTGCTTTATAACACAATAATCACCAGTCCTAAACTATGACCATAACAAAACATGCAAATAAAATATTAAAAAGTTTCTATAACTATTAATGGCAGGTCTGAAATTTGCAGTCAAATACTTTGCTTTTACAGATTTGTCAACCACATTTTAAAACTAGATTTATTTTTCATTCAAAGTTCATTTATAAAATATATAAATATGTGATAGGTTAGAATAGCTGATTTTCTGCATGTCATCTTTAACTTAACAAAACATAAACACACATAAATAGTCCATAAGACATCACAGGAAAATATCACATTCAGCAGTTACTTAAAATTAAAGACACTTAATACACATTGCAAAATGACAGTTCATGAAATAAAAATTAACCTGTAGAATAAAAAAGACAAAAGTAATGCAAAATATTACTCAAATACTTTCCCAAACACTGAAACATGGTATGGGTTGCAACAAAATTCTCGTCAGAGAGATTTAACGTTTATTTTGTCCACCGTGTCTTGATAACAGTGCAAAATCGCCAAATGGTGTAGTCTTTCCTGTGTCATAGTAGATCTCAAGTGAGACTTAAGCCGGTTTAAGACGGAGAATGAGCATTCTGCAGTTGCTGAAGTAGCGGGAATCACAAGAAGTAGGCGCAATAAATTAAGCACTTTGGGGAAGAGTTCTCTGGTTTCTTCGTGATTGACCTCAGACCTTCAACAATTTCATTCAATGAACTTTTTGTATGTGTAAGTTGTGCCATGACAGATGCTAGTGACCTAAATCGCGGAACATTTATTTAATGCATACTAAGAACACCTTCTGTAGCAGAACTCCATTCCTCAGGATCCAATAATAAGGCTTCCTCCAACATTCGAACTCTTTCAAATCCAGGCTGCTTGAAGCGTTTGTCGAGTTCTCCGACAAGTGTGTCGAGTGTCTCGGAGTAGAGCGCTCCGAGCTTGTGTTTAGGCGGTGAAATTGAAGTTCTATGAAGGTGCTGCTGATTACTCCAATTTTTATGGAGTATATAGTTTTCTGGGAAGCATGGGTGGTTCCAGTTCATAGATGTTCATTTTCTCTTCCATTTCAGTCCACAATTCATTGAACATTTCATCAGTTCTGCATTTCAGAAAATGTGCTTCTGCAGCTTCAACAGATTTAGCAGCCGAACTGCATGTCATAGATGAACTCGGTAGTGTAACACTCAGTCGTTCATAAGGTCCGAAAACCCTGCAGCAAATGTAAATTCCTAAATGTATTTCTGCTTTACTAAGTTGGTCAGAAAGCCCTCTAACTTTACTTGCAGCTTCGTTTCCAGAATATTTGGAATAAACAATTGCTCCTAGCAGTTCCAATATAAGAGGGTAAGCTTGCAACATTGTCCCCAGTGCCGCAGTCCGCACACGCCATCTTGAAGGACACAATATTCGCCGGGGTAGAAATGGCCACAAATTCTTTTTCTTTAACGAGCTCTTCAAATATGCTTCACCTTTTTGGTGACTCGCGTACCAAAACGCCCACATCAATCACTCACTGCATACAATCTCGTATTAATGGTACTGCTCTAACAATGTCCTGTAGAGTTAAATTCAACACGTGATTGCTACAGTGGACGTATTTGACGAGAGGTTTCAAATGCAGCATTCTTTTTTGCCCTCCATTATTTATGCCGGACGTATTACTTCCACCATCATAACACTGTCCTCTGACATTTCCAAGAGACAAATTAAAACAGCAAAAGTGCGTCCCTTACAAGTTCTAAAAATGTNGCTTCGTTTCCAGAATATTTGGAATAAACAATTGCTCCTAGCAGTTCCAATATAAGAGGGTAAGCTTGCAACATTGTCCCCAGTGCCGCAGTCCGCACACGCCATCTTGAAGGACACAATATTCGCCGGGGTAGAAATGGCCACAAATTCTTTTTCTTTAACGAGCTCTTCAAATATGCTTCACCTTTTTGGTGACTCGCGTACCAAAACGCCCACATCAATCACTCACTGCATACAATCTCGTATTAATGGTACTGCTCTAACACTGTCCTGTAGAGTTAAATTCAACACGTGATTGCTACAGTGGACGTATTTGACGAGAGGTTTCAAATGCAGCATTCTTTTTTGCCCTCCATTATTTATGCCGGACGTATTACTTCCACCATCGTAACACTGTCCTCTGACATTTCCAAGAGACAAATTAAAACAGCAAAAGTGCGTCCCTTACAAGTTCTAAAAATGTCGTACCTGTTAAGGAAGCTGTTTCGTACAATCCAAGGAAATGTTCTTTTACTCACATATCGCGTAAAACTGTCCGAATATTGATTGACACTTGTTCGTGCCCACTTATGTCAGCTGTTTCATCAACAATAATAGAATACTATCCAGAAGTTTGAATATTATTCACTATTTCCCTTAACAAAAAAGGTGCTGCAGTTTTAGTAAACTCGTGCTGAATAACTGGGGAAGTAAATTACTTTTTCTTTTTAGGGAAGTTATTTAACTCAGGGATGTACTGACTCATCTTGTTGAGTAATTCTATAAAATTTCACAGGAATTATCATAATGGCCTCGATATTGCTAAGCTTTGGCGAGCTAAAATATAACAATTATTTGAAAATAGCTTGCAAGGCTTTTGCCGCATCGTGCTGCTGAGCTTGTGACACCATACCACATTGTGATATCACAAGTTAGTAGATAGAGCTACTGACAGATTTGAGCTAGATTAAAATTCATTTTAAAATTTCTGAGCCAGAAAGTGCGCGTTCGGCGTCCCTCCTTATCATTAAACAACAGGCGATAAAATTAAAATTAATTATTACATTTATATATAGATGCAATATATGCATGTATATATAGATTAACTCGATGCCTGATAATTCATGCTGACCACGAAATCCTCTAGACTTATCTGTCAATTATGTGAAAACCAGACCACCTGCAACAATTTGGTAACCTAAACGTGCAATTTCTCTTCTTTCTCTACATTTAATTCATCTTTCTTTTTATTCTGCACCTTCTCCGGTATTTTTTACGATTATTCAGTAAATTTTTTTCTTCTAATTGTCTTACGTTATTTCTAAAATAAATAAATAAATAACCAGTCAGTGATGGCATGGAAGAAACTGTGCGCCGATCCACAAAATATGAATGAGCGGTTTCGGAGAATGGGCTTCCTAAATTGACAGGGGCCATGGTGGCGGAGCGGAGCGGTTAGTATGCTCGCCTCCCACCAAGGCGAACCGGATTCAATCCCCGGACGGGTCACTACCGGATCTTCACATGTGGGAATCGTGCCGTATGATTCTGTTGGTTGGCGGGGCTTTCGCGGGGATCTCCCGTTTCCCCCGTCCTTGCATTCCGGCGCCGCTTCGTTAGTCACCCTCACCGGTTCTCAAGACCTCGCTGTTACGAGCCGCCCAGATCTCTTCGCTCATTCACTAAATAGACAGGTTTTTCGCGTACTTCGAGCGTCATTTTCTTTTACAGTACTGAGTCAGGGACAAGGCCCCGCCCCCCGTCTCCCGCTGGCACTATATGCAGCCCAGCAGCAGGGCATTACTGTATGCCGGGTGAATCACCTGAAATTTGCACCGCAAATATTTCTGAAATTAAAGGTGATATTGAAGTTATTGTTTGACAAATTTAAAGTCCACACTGTAATTTTTTTTTTTTTTTTTTTTTTTAAATTTTTCTTGAGAAGTTGTTTGTAATTTTACAAATGTTTGTAACAGTACAAATATTTGTCTTGTAAAACTACAAGGGCCGTGTCTGTAATAGACCTCAAGATATGTTTGTACTATACTGGCCTGTATCCACGAGCTTCAGTAAGAACTATGGGTAATGTAAAGTGTGGTTGTGGGGAAAAAGAAATGTATTGCGAGTTTGAATAACGTGAAACTCCTAAAACAACTCAAATAAACAGAATACAATGACAATTTCAACAAGCCGTTACAGTATTACTCGTTTCCTAGCTACACAAAACTCTTAAGTGAAATAAATGTATTCCTCTTAATCAAATAGCTCCCTTAATATGTTGTAGGTACTTGTAGGTATATTTATTATAAAAATAAGTATTAAGCTCCTAAGTCAAATTGGTCTTGTGGTAAGGGTGCGGGCTAATAATACAAGGGGTGTGGGTTGAAGTCCCCTTGCTAGCAAATAGTATTTTTTTCATAAATTATATGTTGAAATATTTTTATTGTTATTCTTTGTCATTGATTCATCTGTTTTCTAGAAGAAAAAAAAACATAATTTTATTTACACTTCTGAATAATGTAAGTTGTAATACAAGACTATCATTTGTAATATTACAAATATATGTTTTGCAGATTTTACAAGAAAAATGTTTGTAGTTTAACAAAGGATTTACTCGGCAACTAGGTTTCCAAGGATTTTTCTTGTCAAAGTACAAAAAAATTTCGAGCGAGACAAGGGCTCATAATTGCAGCACTTACACAGGTTTTAGTACTTATTAGAGTGTGTATTTCTTGAACAAAGGAAATTTTCTTTCAAGTGGAACAATGCTTATTCACATCAAGAAAATAAAACTGGAGGAAATTGAAATGTCATTGATTTTTTTTTCTTCAGAATTCTAGTGCAAGTAGTTTACGTGCTATCGTGGTCTGACAATTTTAAATAGGTACCGGAAGTTGTCTTCTCCATTCGAATTCTTAGTTACTAAGCTACGGGGTTTGTAAGTGTGTTTAAATTCTGTTTCCTACACTGATTGCAATGGGACCTCCGTGTCAGTACTCTGTGATAGTTCACACTACCTAGACGGAGGGCGTGCTGGAAGATGGTANATTGCAATGGGACCTCCGTGTCAGTACTCTGTGATAGTTCACACTACCTAGACGGAGGGCGTGCTGGAAGATGGTATTTACTAATGCTGCAAAAGCCGGCATGCTCGTGGTGTATGGCGAATGCAGGAACAATGCTATTGGTTCTTGTAATGCATACGCTGAACGTCAGCCATCTCGACAATTATTTGCGAACTTTTGTAACCAATCACGGGAAACTGGAAGTGTAACACCTGGGAAAAGCAACAGAAACATACGAGCGACCGGAGAAGAGGGTGGAATCAATGTTGTAGCTGCTGTTGCTGTGAACCCGCAAGGTAGCTCCCGGGCAATCGCGGGAGGGAATGGCACGAGTCAGGCAGGTGAACTACAGTCATGGCGTGTCTTCGGGAAACCGTGGGAAACCGAGATCAGTATGGCCGGACCGGTAATCGAGCCCGGATCTTGTCGACTGCGAGTGCACCTGGTTCTCTCCGGGGAGACTGCGCTGTCTTCCTGGCGAGCCCCCAAGCCACGCTGCGCTAGCGTGGGCTCCTTCGCAGTTCTGCGAGCCCTCCGACATGCATGCTAGTAGCTAAGACGTTTGGAGAATGGGATGCTTCTCAGGACAAGCACTTTACGCCCTAGGTCGTGCTTATTATGTTAAAAGGTGGTCATGCGTAGCTGAACTGGGTTCACTCGCGGAGAAGAAGATCATGGGCCAACTTGATCCGGACAGCTGGAAAGTTGCTCGGGAGAATGTCGTGGATGAGTGGCAACACCGGTGGTCGACCTCTGCGAAGGGGCGAATGACCTACGCGGTCTTTCCCAGTGTCCAGAAAAGACTGCAACTCACCATCTTTCCGGTGCCATCTCTGATGCAATTTCTCTCCGGACATGGCAACTTCCAAGCCAAACTCCACTCGTTGGGGCTTGTGGGTAATCCACTCTGCGATGATTGCCAGGTGCCGCACACCATGGAACACGTGCTTAATGACTGTGTACTTTTTGAAGACCTCCGAGAACTCCTGAAATTGTGACTCTCTCTTCTCGGTTACGACTTTGGGCCTGGCAGCTTCAAAGGCTGCCGACAGCAGCGCGAGAGCATCGCTGTCGGAATTCGCCAGCAAAGTTATGCGCAGGCTGAACACGAGAAACCGCGTTCCAGTCGAGCGGTTGGCCAATGTCCCCTTGCAAGCTGCTTAAGCAGCTCGGGGACGGGCTGTGCGAACCCCGGTCCTTCTGAGTCTAGCCCTTGTTGGGGCCCAGAATTTTTACTTTCGGAGTGTTGATTTACGGTGTTTGAACGCACGAAATCATGGACTAATAAGCGGTCTCTTGTGAGTAAGTCGTTCGACAACCAAGGAAGAAAGCGCCCGGGAGTAAACTCTGTAAACTGCCACTTAGGAGCAATCCTAGGGAGACTGTCGGGTTATGTACGTGGCCACGTAGTTAGCACATGCATGTAGCTCCAAGGCTCTGCTCGGTGAATCACTCGAGACNCTGAGTGTTGATTTACGGTGGTTGAACGCACGAAATCATGGACTAATAAGCGGTCTCTTGTGAGTAAGTCGTTCGACAACCAAGGAAGAAAGCGCCCGAGAGTAAACTCTGTAAACTGCCACTTAGGAGCAATCCTAGGGAGACAGTCGGGTTATGTACGTGGCCACGTAGTTAGCACATGCATGTAGCTCCAAGGCTCTGCTCGGTGAATCACTCGAGANTGTCGGGTTATGTACGTGGCCACGTAGTTAGCACATGCATGTAGCTCCAAGGCTCTGCTCGGTGAATCACTCGAGACTGACGGGACATGCTAACAAATGAGACTGATATCACTGTAAGGTCAACCGTCTTCCACTCAGAGTGGAAGTCGTTCAGACCTACGAAGCTTGACTGTAGTGACAATCAAGTGGAGGGGCATGTTTTCCTAGAGGCCCAAGGTAGTAATACCGGACTGNTACGAAGCTTGACTGTAGTGACAATCAAGTGGAGGGGCATGTTTTCCTAGAGGCCCAAGGTAGTAATACCGGACTGCCCATAAGAAATTAGGCTCTGAAAGTTGTCTCCTGTGATACCTTGGCGGATCAGGTACAGGGGGGGAGGAGGTGCGGAGAGCTGGACATGTTCCGGAAAACATGTATTTGTGGCACAATCATAGTACAATTTTTCCGCCATTTTAACGAAGTGCTCATTNGGACATGTTCCGGAAAACATGTATTTGTGGCACAATCATAGTACAATTTTTCCGCCATTTTAACGAAGTGCTCATTTAATTTTTTAATTTTTAGTCCATTATGTAGATTTGTAATGGGACAGTGCCTAGGCGTACCTGCAGAAATTCCTAGGCATTTATTTTGTAAGATCTGCAGTTTCTTAATATGTGATTTAGTTGCATGTGCCCATGTGGGTGCAGTATAGGTAATGACAGGCCGTATACTTCCGTAATAGCTCGGAAAAGCGAATATAAGACGCTGGTTAAGGGCACCACCTACTTGAGGTTTTTTTATTTATTTTATTTCTTTATAGCGCGTTTGCGGCAGGGAAGCGTGGGAGTGATAAGGACTACACTGACACGTGCGCCTGACGTCCCTTCGCCCCTACGCACAAGGCTCTCAACTGGCGTACAGTGTTGTCGTGCTGCGTGTACCTATGGGACTCTATGCGGTGACCCTATAATTTTATTGGTGGAAAGTCTGTAGCAAAGTTCAACGCAGGTCCCTATAATAATTTTCCTATGTTTCCNGACCCTATAATTTTATTGGTGGAAAGTCTGTAGCAAAGTTCAACGCAGGTCCCTATAATAATTTTCCTATGTTTCCGACCAGCAGTGTGAAAATAAGTATTTAGTAATGTCGGAGCGCTCGGGAATAGCATTTATAATGTGCGTGGTGTATTGAGAGTATTATTACGTACCTCGTCTGAAGTGTGTTTTNGACCCTATAATTTTATTGGTGGAAAGTCTGTAGCAAAGTTCAACGCAGGTCCCTATAATAATTTTCCTATGTTTCCTACCAGCAGTGTGAAAAGAAGTATTTAGTAATGTCGTTNTGGAAAGTCTGTAGCAAAGTTCAACGCAGGTCCCTATAATAATTTTCCTATGTTTCCTACCAGCAGTGTGAAAATAAGTATTTAGTAATGTCGTTGCGCTCGGGAATAGCATTTATAATGTGCGTGGTGTATTGAGAGTATTATTACGTACCTCGTCTGAAGTGTGTTTTTCTTTTCGTACATTGGTATCACGGGGACACGTTTGATAGTTTGGTGAAAAACACGGATTTCAAACACTCTGAAACGCAGTTCAAGCTACAAGTAGGCGGCGCTTAAGCATACCGCCCACCTGCAGGTACGAGTGTATTACGGCTGAGCTGGAGGCAATGAAGAAAGTAAACGCTGAGGCACGCGCGTCTGTCCTCGTCGTTTATGCGCGAAACTTTGAACAGTTGTGCGGGTTAGGAGTCGTGAAGCCATGGAGCTTTTTGAGGTGACGCTACCATTTGTGTCATGAAAATAACCGTCACGATATGCTTTACATAGACCTACCTGTAATACTTTAAGCTTGCCTACTAGAGTTATCATGAAAATAACTTTTTTTATCACTTTCTGTTACTATATATATATATATATATATATATCGCACAGAAGGGAAACTGACAGTCACGTGCACATGTGTAACATATTTTCTTGAATGTTGTTGGTATCCACGGCCCACAGCTGAATGTTACTAACAAACAAGTAGAGACGCACAAATTCCGCAGGCTCAGTGACCAGCAGGTTTTACTCAACAGCCATATCCGTACTCGATCGTGCCATAGAGTAGATAAATGCATAGAGCTAAAATGGCGTGTTGGTTCCTGTGGTGTGGGCGCTGATTGGCTGCACGAGGCCCCGAGGACGGGCCTTGTGTCTGACTGGCTACCGCGTGCAGCGAAAGATTTCCTATTGGCCGGGAAGCCAGCTAGCGAGTAAATTGTCAGTCGCTGATTGGCAAACGCCGTCCCGACATGTTGCTGGCCAGTGACGCCATTTTGCTGGCGTGTGCGGCTGGAGGTAGCTGTGTGAGCGGATGTTACACTTCTGTATTTTCAAGTGTTCTGTGGATCAACTACTACTACTTATATAGTCTATTCGCGGTTTCTTCACACTTTTTGAATCTAACCTTTGAAAAATCACCCCATGTTCGACGTGTTTGCTTCTTTCCTAAACATATCAATATCACAGGCGTTTTATACTTCTGTTAACATTAAAAATTCTCTTATTTTTGGTTAAATTGAACTTTTACATGTTATTGATTTATAAATTATAATATTTGGGTTATAACTCATACGAATAATAACAGTGAGAAAATAGTTGTGTTGGTAATGCCCAGTAAATAATAGTCCTCGTGCAAAATATTATTAAAGTGAGTGCGTACAAATACGGTGCATTGTCTCTTTGACGGAATTCCCTAAGACTTGGATAAGCTTTCTTTGCACGAGGCGGAAGAATAGGCTGTGAAGTAGAACTTTAGCAGGACTCGAGAAAAGTTTGAAGTAACCGTGAGTGGACTACATGCGCGCACTAGGAATGCAGGCAGGCAGCTTGTGGCGCGGCCGTGTGGCAATTAATTCAATTACACGCAAGCAGTCGGCGTCCGGAGACAGATAGGTGTCCAGCTGTGTCCGGCCGGCAAGTACCTCGTTTGTTACCAACCCTCGCCTCTTTCTCCCGCCAGGTCGCCGGCACCCCTGCTAATCAATTAACTGTGTTTTATTTACCACGCCACCACCAACAAGTTGCTGGAAAGGTTATTTTCCCACAGTTGTAGGCGCGTGTGTGTGTGGGCGGGAGCGCGCAAAGGAGGTTGTGTACAGGTAGAGTCGGGGGGAAAGGGAAATATTTTGGGAGAGGATAGTATAGGTCGCCATAAAGAGAAAAGTGTATATAAACATGATTTTTATTTTCAGGTGTTCCTGAGATACAGATCTCTGAATTTAGTTAATTATACACGTGTTACGTTCACAGGAAATGCTCAAAAATCGAACCGTCAACCTCATGACATTTTACATCTGGTCTCCTGAGGTTACGTGTCGCTTGCTGAAGTGCGACTTGTTCTTGTTTCAGACGAGTAATAGCATCAACAATGCGAGCAATCAATTCTTCTCTTATTGCCGGATTTGTTGCATATACTTCCGTTTTCAGCTATTTTCATATAAACTTTCTCTCTGTGGTGACCTATACTATCATCTCTCAAAATATTTCCCTTTCCTCGTGACTCATCATGTGAACTATGCATAACCTCCTTGGTTAGAGGGGGGCATAGGTTGCGTAATTTTCCCGTACCTGACTGACACGTGCGTGTGAGACGTCCATGATCTAGAATAGAATAGATGTGTGTAAAGAAACCAAGTGCCCTGGCGGACCCTTTGTGCGCGGTGGCCTACTTGGTCGCTAATTGCCTACGAAATTTTAGAAACAGATAAATTGTGCGTTTACTTCACTCGGTAATGCACAGAGAGGCTCGAGACGATTTTACCTCCATTATCATAACTCTTTCGTTACTACTGTTAAAAAATTATAGACCTGCTGCAACGCCATCGTATGTTTGATGGAACCACAAAAAGAAGTGTATATATGTTACTTCTGGGACTTGATTCATGATTCTGAGCTTGGTGCCGTCCTCCATCTTGGTTGACGTCACAGCCAGAGCTCGTAATCGGCGGCCATGTTGGTCGAAGCCGTCCGCCATCTTGCCAGGGCTCATGGCCAGCGGCCATGTTCGATGTTCGTCACCCTTCCTCCCTCGACGACCCCTAACCCTAGAAATTAGATCAATAAATGTTTTTTATAAAATTATTTTAATAAAAATTATTTTAATAAATAATGTTTTAAAAAAAAACTATCCCAATTAAAAATATAAAAATAAAAAACCTTACCACTCATCGCCCATTCCCTCACCCCCTCTCCAACCACAACCTCTCCCCCTTCCCATCCCCATCCTCCTCACCATGCTCTATTCATCCCTTTCCCCATTCCACTCCCGCTAACTTCCGTCCCCCACACATTTCCACTAGTCCCTTCAAGCCCTCTGTCCCAAAAATTCTAAAAATCTATAATCAATTGAGNCACACCCATTTAAATTTCGTACACGAATCATCCAAATCGATCCCACCACATTTCCTCATACCAATATTTAATGTTTTTCACCATATATATCCCATAGATTATTTACATTTTCATTATGTTATAACTATTGTATTATTGGTTTAGGGCATAGGATCAATCACGATAATTTCAAGAACTATTCCGAATAAGATTTTGTTTACAAATATTCATAATAAGTTCATGGTTGTTTGAATTTTAAGAACATTTAAGGGCAAGTGTTGTATCATAGAGCTCTTTTTTTTCAGTTGGGTCTGTATCTTAAATCAGAGTATATGCCTATACCTACATTGATTTTTTTTTTTGTTTTTGTTTTAAATAATTATGCAACAAACCACATTTTCACAAGTCAGTTTGTAAGCAAGTAAATATTTATAGACATAGGCGAATATAATTTGCTATCTGGCAAGGCTCAATAAATTCAGTTTGCAAGCATCATTTCTAACTCGAGGAATATATGCATGTATAAGCCCTACAACCATTTATGGACATAGTGATTAGCTAAATTAAAAATCATATTTGCATCATAGTGCTTTTTTTTTATTATCAAAATCAGTTTATAACAGGAAGGAAACGATTAATGGTTAAAATAAAAAATTAATTATTGAAAATGTTTTTTTTTTAATTTATTGAAATATATTGTTACAAAATTATTTATATTCATCTGCGTCAAGTCTGCATCCTTGTACACATCACCTTCAGTTCTAATTCATTAATCATGAAACCAACTATTTGGGCACTTGTGAACTTCGTGCCATCGCACAGTGGGACCAAGCGTGCATAATCCAGGAAAAATTATTTAATTGTCTCAATGTGATATACATGGTAACAAAAGTAGGGTTTGGTTTTCGTAAAGCTACTGTATTAACGAAAAGTACAATTTCAAATGAAACAGAAGATAAGGAAGTACCATAATTACAAAAAGCTCTCATTGGGACTCTTCAGTCTCGTTCGCACCGTCAGGGTAGCCGCTGCTGTCGTCTACCGCAAAGGACATCGGGTTCCCGAATCATGTCCAGGACCTCCTCATCAAACTGCGTGGCTTCCTTCCTTGGCATCTTCCTGAATGAAGAAATAAGTGTGTCCGAGGATATCAGCCGCACATTGAGGATATCTTTATTTGAATTTGTTCGAGACACCTTCCAAGAAAAACCTTCTCTGTACTTTTTAAATGCCTTGTTTATAGTTTTTTGGGCCTCCTCGCTTAGCTGACCGATAGAGACAAAGGCGTGGCGGATGATGTCTGGACCATGGATCATGATTTTGTGATTTTTCGGAGGCATGGCGTACCATAAGTATTTCTGCGCAAATAGCTGGGCTGTTTCCAATGCATACGTGCGATACTTTTACACATATATTTCGTGATCACAAGAGATCACTCGCAAAATTGTGCTGAATCTTCTGATGATATCAATATCAACACCAGTAATGCTTGGCGATGAAGCCGGCTTCTAAAAAAAAGCGCCTTGAAGTATCCCCATCATTTGTGTTGCCAAAGCCCGGTTTTGGCTTGTCTGCTAGTAATCCCATTTTTTTTAAATCTGTCTTAAATTGTTTTCTTTTCTCATCGAGACGTTATTCTTTTACTCGATGCCCCAAACTTGCCATTTCTCAAGCGGAAGTTTATATGAAAGATGGAGCAAACTCTCAAAGAACCTAATGCATGCGTGGAGCACGGATAAGCCGAAGCTGAGTCTTCAAGAATCGACTACCTCTGTACGCAGCACTTTTTCCAAGTTGTTGAAGTCTTTAGACGTGAGATTACGAAGGAAATACCTCTGAATAGATGAAGTTCCTGTAACAGCATTGCACACTTTGCTGTCAATCATAGTAGATAACTTCAATTTGTTTGCTGTCTAACTCAGTAATAAAAGGATGTAATTGCTGTATTTGTTGTTTGATGTGATCCAGATCCATGTCTGAAATATCCACTGTTTCACATTGGAACTTAAATCGGATGGGCCTACAGTACCGTTGTGCTGAAGGTCTGAATTTTGCCAGAAAACTGTTGGTCCTTGTCCGCCCGGGTTGTCATCAATTGGACGTATAGGCACAAATGATGAAAGAAGGACGTTCGAGTCTGTACTACCGGAGTGGCTTGAAAACGTTTGCTTGTATTCTGATTGTGGAGAACCGTCGAATTCCCACTTGCAAATCAGGGTTAGTTTTAATCTGTTCTGAACTGCATTGTGAAATGCGTCCTTCTGAGCCTCCAAAATACAGGAGGCTGTGTGGTCAAGAAGTGCTTGCAGGTTAATTTCAGCTGCAGTATCTGTTAGTATTGTGTGTTTTTTCGGAGGAAACAATGTTTTTTTTTAGCTTTCTGGATGTTTTTATAAACGGGAAACCTCAGTTTATCATGCTCTCAAATAATATTGTATTGGCGTGTGGTAAGCTGAGCATCAATACACATAGCAAGCGCTTCTGTTCCTGTGAGCTGCTTCGATGGTGGACTACAGAATCTTTTGTAAGCTTTTTGATATTTCGAAGCTCGCGTGGGTGATGTTACTGTTATATCTTTTACAATGTTTGAGGCTTCCATTTTGCCACAAGAGTGAAAACTCATTTTAACGGCAAATGAAAGCTCATCGCATGAATATGTTGCTCGCAAGGTTTTTGTTTTCAATAGTTTTATCCTATGGCATGATTCATCGAAACTCTTCGTAGGTCGACCCATACGTTTTCAAGTAGCGACCCTTCGTAGTTTGGAAACCCCACTGATCTGTCTAGCCAGTCCTTGTGCTTCCCAAAGAAATATTTCTTCTATCCTACAATCTTGCTGCCATCTGTTCTTAAATTCGGATACGAAGTATGAAATTAGCTTGTTGAGAGCCGGAATACATTTGTCTTTGCATTTTGTCTTTATTCGGGCGAAGTCTTTCAAAACCATAACTTGCTCCTGTATTTGTACACGCCCAGATTGACTCATGGTATCATAAAGTTCTCTTCTAGTTATAAAAATATCATCAATGCAACCCGATCCTGCAAAGAAAAAAAATACGAATGTTTTGGGTCTTTAGATCATGCATACTTGGCAATTCTATTTTTACATGCTGTCTACTTTTTAAAATGCTACTGTTTCAAAATGAACAGATATGAGTAGCACTTGTTTACAGTTACGGCAATTATATTGTGTGAAATAATTATAATTGTCACAATGCGGAACACGATATACCCTGATATATTAAAACCTTTAAGAAACTTTTCACATTTTCGGTGCATTGCCTTTATCGTCCCCTTAAACAACTACTGAGTTCACGAAACCTATATGTAATTGCACAAAAATGTGCATACCTAATGGTAATTACATCATGTTAAGCCACACCGTGTTACAGCCGCACACGACACTGTCATGCATTTAACGACTTCCCAGATAGAGAGTTTATCCCTCACTGACCCATGTACACTCAAGTTATGACACGTGCTGTGGTGTTAGCTGAATTCCAAAGACCTCGTGACTATCACAAACTTCTGGTTCAGGGATTTATCGATCGTTTGAATGTAACACATCGCCAATTTTCTAATATTAATTTTTTTTTTTTTTTTCAAGAATAGTGCTGATTGGCATTACTTGCGTCGTGCAGTAAGCTTGAAGGCAAAGTCCTTTCAGTAGAAGCGAAACCGATATGCCACTGAAAGTTCTGTAAATTATACACTAACGGATCCTTATGGTTCGGCTATCGTAACGTCCGAAGGAGCAGGAACAAGAGATGAAAGAGATGTTGNTATACACTAACGGATCCTTATGGTTCGGCTATCGTAACGTCCGAAGGAGCAGGAACAAGAGATGAAAGAGATGTTGCTCCTGGTGATGAGTTGTCAGGTTCGTCATTCATACTGGTCGCAGCCGATTTTGGTAGAGGGGTCATAGGATCGAAATTACCATCCATCACACTGCCGACGGAGGCCGTAAGAACTCTCTGTTGCAGAACCGGCACCGAATCTTCGATGAGGCCTGCAGTTTAACTCTGCATGTCCTTACATGTTTGCAGTACGTATCGGTTTGGTAGAACAACGACCCACACCATAAGCACAGATTTTTATTGCGGTTGGGATTGTGCATACAGCCACGAATTTCATGATGCCATGGGGGGTGTTGATGCGAAAATACCTTGTCGCAGTAGCTGCAGGGATACGTTTTCTCTGGCAGTGGTGATACAGCCGATGACCCGAACTCTGCCGGAGACAGGTCAGCCAAGAACTGGATGGTACAACTGAAGAAACAGATGATGCAGTATGAAATGGTGCTGTCAGTTCGTCCGAAGTTGCGGTCGACTCCATCGAAAACGGTGAAGACCCCTCAACCGAAGAAGTCAATGGCATCGTACAAACCTCGGTTGATGGTGCTACTGCTTCTGCTGGAACCACGACTGGCATCTCCATAATATGTATGTCAGTTGTGGTCACCCACTTCGACGAGCTACCTTTCACCTCGGTCACTATCAAACTAACCTCCTTTACTCGAACATTATGAAAATTTTGTGGTGCATCGTGGCAAGCGATGTCATTTTCATTGTTAAACCTGGTGATCACTTGACGCGTGCAGCATTCGTTCTCGTCATAGTCGTTGATATTNGGGGGGGGGGATATATGTATACGAAACAATGTTACTGTTGTCAATCTGACGATGGAGGTTGCAGCACCCCAGATCTAAACTTCTTCCCAGCACTGTAGGCTCCTTAAAGGCATAACAATCTCCAATACATAGGCCTCTCACATGCCTAGGGCCCTTTGCGTATATACACCTCGTGAAAACCGAATGTAAATTATGATACCGCGAATTGTGAATATTTATTAATGTGCGTAATCGACATCGATGATGAAGATACCAATATATATTCTATGTTTTGAGTGGACCGATCCCATTTGTTCTCAATTTCAGATGACCCACCAAATCGAGTGTCCAGCCAAAGCCCTTCAATATAATTTCTTCTTCCTCGCGACATACCTTCTTTATGCTTTTTGCAACACTGGCTTCAATGTGATTGGCATTATACTCAGGTACTATCGAGGCCTTGATGGTTTTCTATTTCTGTACATCGGGTTTACTATTGCTACATTACAACCATATATTATTTTCACGGCTCCTTATTTCTCCACCTCCTCTGTAAGTTGGTGTATTACATTCTGTTTCATACAGGCCAGAAATGAACAAAAATATTTCGTCGAAGTTATCAGATTTGGAGCAACATACGTTTTCAAAATACCCCTGAATGCAGATTCCTTCAGGAAAATTCCATTTACATTCGGCTTCGTCTCACAACTAACTTTCTTAGATTGCGATGCATGGTCAGGCGAATTGCTAGGTGTAGCTTTGCTAAGCCAGCATCATAGGATGGTGTAGCTCAGGGCTTCCCAAACTTATTTTTACGTTGAGTTGGGAGTTTGCCATTTCTTNAGCCTACCAGTGTGTTATCAAAAAAACTCCAAATTACATTTATATTTTTTATTAGAAACTAAGAACAAAAACATAAAACCTTACAGATAAATAAAAAGAGATATTTATTTTACTTTCTTGGCTAGCTACTAATGAGAAGGATGTGCTTGCTTNCAGATAAATAAAAAGAGATATTTATTTTACTTTCTTGGCTAGCTACTAATGAGAAGGATGTGCTTGCTTTTCTGAGGATAGCTTCTCAAAACGGGGCTCAAGTTTGGAAATTTGCCACTCTCATCTCTTTCTCTACACTTATTTGCGACCTGTAGGGCCTACTTGTTTTTTATTACTGAAACTGCAGAAAAGCCTGTTTCGCACAAGTACGATGTCGCAAATGGTAATAGAACCCTCAATGTTGCAGTACTAATGGCACGATATTCGTGAGAAACTGAGCTCCAAAATTCAAGCAGTTTGTCTTTGTGGAATTGGAGCTTAAGGCTGGAGTCACAGGACAATTCTATTAATTGTTCTTCCTCTGTCGAAAGTGTTGACGGTGAGGTCGACTGGAAAGGGTTTCTAACCCAGTCATATTGCTCCAGATTTTTGGGAAAATATTTTGCAAAATGTTTGCTTAATAATGACTTCGTCGCTGTCAGGTGATGTTGATGGGTTACTGTCGCGCGGTAGGATCCTGGAGTATTCTGTTGTGATTGCCTATCGTCTACAGAAGAAGCCAAATATTCACTGAAACCGTAACACGTACACACTCATCACTCTAAGAAATTATAGTCAATTCACGGTTACTTCCAACTTTTCTGAAGCCCTGCTAATGTTCTACTTTCAAATTATTTCTCCGCCTCGTGCAAACAAAGCTTAACCAAACTGTCCCAATGCTCCGCATTCGTGCGTACTCAGTGCAATAATATTTTGCTTAAGAACTATTTTTTACTAGGTATTACCAACACTCCTAGTTTCTCCCTGTTTTTACTCGTGTTAATTATAAATGAAATATTATGATTTACAGATTAAGTATAAGTAATACATTTAAACAGAAGTAGGATACTTTTATGTTAACAGAATTATAAAAGGCTTGTAAACATGTACTAAACATGTAATGATTTTTCAAAGGTTCGATTTAGTAAGTGCGAAGAAACTGCGAATAAACTATATTCGCAGATGTGCCATATCAGTGTACATGGAGGGTGATGATAATAATAATAATAATAATAATAATGGCGTGTGGGGAGCCCCCCCAGGGCAAGGAGACACCCTCCGAGTGACGGTCTTTCCAGCTGGGACCCGTAGGTGACCGTCATCTCCGGGCATGACAGAAATGAAACCCTAGAATGGAGCGGCGCTGGAATGCAAGGGCGGGGGAAACGGGAGTACCTCGAGAAAGCCCGCCGGCAAGCGGCATCGTCCAGCACGATTCCTACATGTGAAAATCCGGGAGTGAACCCACCGGGGATCGAGCCCGGATCGCCGTGGTGGGGGGTGAGCGCCCTGGACACTACGCCACCGCTGCCCCTATGGAGGCTGATAAAGCGCGTAAGGTAAATTGTTTTACCATACATGCGTTGTAAGGAAAGAGGCAAAATACGTAGTGTGTGACGCAAGTTTGTAAATAGCGACCCTCAACATTCTCATATCACCAGTCAATGTGAATCTATTTCCGTATTGTGTATATGTCAAAAACTCCCATCACATATTAGGAAGTTTACCATACAATTTGTGGAGTTTACACCATTCGGGAAATCAAAATTTAAATCTGGATACTTCAGTAAGTAAATTTTGCAGGAAAAACATTCGTCAAGTTGGGCAATCGTAGGAATTACATTTGTCGTAAGAAAATATTAGTACTAATATTAATAAATATTTTATATGATTTCATTATATATTTTATATGCATTTTGTTTTGTTGTGAAAATTACAAATTTCTTGCCTGAAATGGATGTCTTTATATAAATTAATGAAAAACTTCATAAACACTATTACTTATTTTTTATGCATACAACTAGAGTAATTATTATAAAGGTCTTCCTTGATATTTTTTTTTGCAACTAGGATTTAAATAAGCTTAAATTTAGATTGAAAATAAACTCTAAAACTGATTTTTGAACATTTTACAAAGTTCTTGAATAGTATTTTACAGTGTTACAAAATATGCAGTCTTCTTTAATACACAACATAAATCGTGCTTTTCTGAACATTTTGATTGCGTGTGTATTATTTTTTTATGAATGAGTTGTGCATTCTGTACAGTCTGGTGCGATGCTTCATTCGAAGGCGGTATTCTTCCGTTACGGAAACTAATTATGATGAAGCCATAGAAGGATGAAAAAGTAGATAAGCACAGAGACGAAATGACGTGGCGGTTACTTTGAAGTGGTCGTACCCATTCTCTGATTGGTTGTGCGAGGCTCTGTACACGGACCTTGTGTCTGATTAGCTACTGCATGCTGCGGAAGGGATTCTATTGACTAAAGGTTGTTCACGATAAAGTAAGCACTTTTGAAATCAACTTTGAAAAATGTCACTGCCCCTGCCTGCACACCGACTGGCATGCGCCCTCTAAAGATGGTAACGACGAAGAGAAAGTAGTTCCACGTCTTAACGCTCGATTAAAAGTGTTATGAAAACATTTGAGAATACTGAAATTATTTGTTTTACTTTCTGTATTGTAATGCATATAAGTTTATGAATTAACTACACGGTAAAATATTTATTTTCTGGTAATTTTACAGTTTTACTTGACCGACGCGACGCATGAATAAAGTGTCCAAGCCCATGACAATGTTAATGTCACATAATGCGGATTTATACGGAACGTACGTTCAAGTATATCTTCAGCAGAACTTTTGAAAGTGCTCACTTTACCGTGGACTCACTTACCGAGGGGCAAGTAGGTTGCCAAGCGCTGATTGGCGAACGGCGCGTTGCGACTTGCTTGCTAATGGCGCTGCTTCGGTGAGGTGTGCGCCTGTAGTTGGCGTTGTCAAGTAGAGTGGGGCGGGATCGTAACGAGAATGTGTGCAGCTCTAGCGTATAGTGTAGCTACGGGCGTTATTTGTTGTGACGGTTAAAATAAGGCTCTTCCGTTTCTGTAATACTTACGCGAGTAACACGTTCCTTGGTTCATGTAGTTATTTTTGGAACGCTTTGCCACGCGAACTAGCACCACCTAGCACTTCCACGGTGCGCATACGTAAAATTTATTTTTCTGGAACGTATAGGCTTTGGAATTCAACTTTCCACACCACACTATTATCTTCAGATCTGCGCATGCGTTAACTTTTTTTTTTGAACGTCTTGCTCTGGAACTTTGAAACGCAGCTTCAACACTACGAATTTGCAACAGGTATTTTCTGTAACGTCTTCGTTGGAACTTGCTCCAACACTGCGCATGCGTAAAAGTTATTTTTTGAAACGTCGTGGTTTGCAACCGCGCGCATGCGCGAACGTTATTTCTTTGGAACGCCAAACTTCGGAACTTTGAAAGACGTAATCGTTATTTGCCGGAACGTCGGGACAGGCGAGAAATGTTTTCACAGTAACATGTCACAAAAATAACATGTTACCGGAACGTGTTGCTTACTTGTAACTGGAACGATGGAACACGTTGCGTGAAAGTAACTGTTTGGCCCGTCCCTAGTACGATGGCACGTTGCGGCCGTGAGACCGGGGCTGGCGCCGCAGTGGCGACAAGGACGTAGGAGCTGCCCACTCACGCTGCATCGCCGTCAACCTCGGCCTTCACGTCACGAGTACTGCTCTGCTCCTCTAACACCACCTCGCTCTCAGCCATTGCCAGTTACACCCAGCTTCTCTGAAGCCCTGCTCAAGTTCTACTTCCAGGATGTCCCTCCGCCTCGTGCCAACAAAGCTTACAAAATCACCCCAGAGGGCCAACACACCGCATTCGTGCGCACTCTGTGTAATAATATTTTGCATGAGAACTATTTCTTACTAGGCATTACCAACACACCTATTTTCTCTCTGTCTTATTCATATTAGTTATAAATTAAATATTAAAATTTATTGATAAAATATAAGTAAATGTTAAATTCAACCAAAAATAAGGTTATTTTATGTTGGCTTAACAACGGCCCAACCTACCAAGCCGACATCCGCCAACTCAAAGTGGGGCATCAAAGTTAAACGAAATTCCTTCTAATTGCGTCAAATTGAAAGATAAATATTTCAGACAAAAAATATTTTACGTGAAATTTCTTAAGCAATGTTTCTCTGTTAAGACATGTTAACAATTTTTTTGTTTCGTGTATTTTTTTCTAAAATGTAATATTGAAATTTACATATAACAAAAAAAAAATCAATAAATAATTTTTTCAAACATTATTTTAACCGGCCTATATTCTGTGAGGAAGTCGCGTCAAAATGTTTTTGACGTGACAACGTCTTAAATTAGGTTGCGGCTGGGAGTCACTTATGAAAAAGTGTAACGCTCGGTAACGTTACGATGAGTCACCGANTAACAAAAAAAAAATCAATAAATAATTTTTTCAAACATTATTTTAACCGGCCTATATTCTGTGAGGAAGTCGCGTCAAAATGTTTTTTGTTTGAAATAGTTATCTTTAAAATTGACGCAATGAGGAGGAATTTCGTTTAACATTGATTCCCCATTCGAAGTTTGCGGCTGCCGGTTTTAAGACAGGAAAGCGCGGGAGCGATAAGGGCGACACTGCCACGCGCATCATACACGCCGTCGCCAGTAAGCGCGAGGCTCTGAACTGACGTGCAGTGTTCTAGTGACGGTTGGACTTTCAGCTGTGACCATACAATTTTATTGGTGGAAAGTCTGTAGGAAGGTTCATTGCAGGGCCCCTGAGTAATTTTTGTATGTATCTGACGCGTATATTTTGAGATAATGCGCTTTGAAAAAAGCCTTTCTTAGCCATTTTGGAGTGCTGTGAATTGGTGTTTGTAATGTGCGTGGCGTCTTGAAAGCACTCAGCAGCACGTGGATAACTAACACTAAACGCAGATCAAGCGTCAGGTAGGCGGGAGCCTTAGGGAGCCGCCTACCTGGCGCTTGAATTGCGTTGCACTGTGTTTTAAATACGCGTTTTATTACGAAACCATCAAACGTGTCTCCATTATACTGACGTACGAAAAGAAAACACACTCCAGACAAGGTACTCTCAATGCATCACGCACATTATAAATGCTATTCCAGAGTCCTCCAACATATGTAGCTAAAACCTGCTTTCTCACACTGCTGTATCTAGTAACATAGGCGCTGGTCGGAAACACGCGAAACTATCATAGCTACCAGCGCTGACTCTTGATGCAGACTTCCCATACCAGTAACATGATAGGGTCGCCGCTTCAAGTCCCATAGGCACACGCAGCACGACGGACACACTGCGCGCCAGTTCAGCGCCTTACACGTAGGAGTGATTGGGCACTAGGTGCGCGTGTCAGTGTCGCCCTTATNCGTAGGAGTGATTGGGCACTAGGTGCGCGTGTCAGTGTCGCCCTTATCGCTCCCGCGCTTCCCTGCCTCAAACGCGATTAAAAGCTCCAAGAAGCGGCTCTTAAGGTGGTCACCTGGGTAGGCCGCCGAACTATATGCAGAGCTCCGGCAGAAAATGTTGTTTTTTTTTAACCGTCCAACGTGTCTGAATGAGGTCTGCTTACGAATAGCATTTAAGAAACATTACACGTCTCTATACTTTTTTCAGTTCCTTAATTTCTCTCTAAAGCCTATTTTTGTGATAGTAAAAATGGCTCAAACGGGTGTTTTCACGGTCATTTTAAGGTATTAACATTCCGGTACAAAACGTTAGAAAAGGAACAGGGACGTGCATCAAACATTAATTTTTATTATTACGTCATAAAGGGGTAGGGTCTTCGCTGAAAGTCTCATAGAGGCGCGTTATCGACGGCAAGATTGCACGTCAGTTCAGTGCTTTGCGCGTAGAGGCGATGAGAGAGTTGATGCGCATGTCTCGGTCGCCCCTACCTCTCCCACGTGTTTAGGCCTCACGCGTGCAAAATTGATTCAACCAAGCGGCCACCTAATAGTTTCGCAGAAAATAAACCTTGATTATCATCATTCTTATTATCATTACTCAATGCTATAACGCAGTTCAAGCGCCGGGTAGGCGGGACCCTTAAGTGTCAGCGTCACGCGCCATATTACATTTTTTATTTATTTCTTCTGGATTGATATTTAGGAGGATTTATTAAAAAATTCAACAATAGAAACCTAGCTAATTTTCTTGCATATCAATTCGTATATAGCCTAATATATGAACTATTAATGCAGATTTATCCAACGATTAACTTAATAATTTTTTTCTGTATATTATGTGAATTTATTCTCACCTTTTAATCACAACAAGCGAACACCTATTAACAATCGGGTACAAAAATTTGCACAGAAAAATGAACAGTAATGCTTCTATAATGAAACGTTTTCAGTAATGACCCCGACTCTTTGTTATGACACTAAAACAAATAATTTTTTTTATTATAATATATAATACAGCGTGTTAAGGTCACGTGGGTCGCGATGGTGAAAAACTCTTAGGCCC
>NQII01000175.1:313830-447716 GCA_002778355.1 Clitarchus hookeri | reverse complement strand
GACTGGCTCATCACCGGCACATTTCTACTATTATTGCCAGTAAAAAAATACCGCAATTTTTTAACACGTTCAGTTCGTGTGTCCACGACAGTTGACACGTGGCACATGGATGATACTTATGACCAGTGCTGTACACGGCAAGCTATTAGTGTCCAGCCTTCCTTGTGGCTACCATCATTGTTGAGTTTTAGCTGGGGTGCGTAATTTTTTTATTATTTTGATGAATTTTGAGGTTTTACATTCAACAATTCAAAAAACACCGCTGCGTAAATTTAGGGGTGCAATTATTGTGCAGAAAAATTTAAATACAAAAAAAAAAGTGAAAAATTGAATAATAAGGGGACAACCCCACAACCGGGACAAAATTGGGGACATTGCTTTACAATCGGAGACTGTCCCCGGAAATCGGTGTCATCTGGTCAGCCTAGCCTACACGCTCCGCACCAGGCCTTCATTTCAGTCTAACCAGTGTTGGAGGTAAAACTAGCGTCTTCATACGAATGAACCTTCGGTTTTACATCGGTACTTTCTTAAAAACTAATACTAGATCCTTATTGTACTTCGAGTAGCGGAGCATTGTTTTTAGTTGCACCCAATGACCACAAGCATAGCAATTCTGGAACCGACCAAAGTATGAAACAGTGTAACCACCTCCGTGCAACTTCAATAGATCGGAGTTATATCTTCTGGGGTATAGAAGGTTTGTGGTGGGGACGGACCAGGAGTTGATGGGTCCGTGGCTGTTGAAGGACCTGGTACTAGTGAGACATCTCTTGACGCAATATTATTTTTTTGTGTGTTTGATGGCATTTTTGTCTCTTCGGATGAAGGTGGAATATCTCCATCCAAGTTATCATCACTGTCTTTATTATTCCTAAATTCTTGACGCCATTTTTCAGTAGTCTTTTCTGTATCAAGTTGAGTTGCAATGAAATCAGCATCTGAGAAAACGTCTGCCAAAGAGATATATGCCTGTGCATTTAAAATCAGTTACAATAATAGGTCTAGTCTAAACTCTCAGATAGGCCTTAATTGCCAAACATTTCCGCTATTTCAAATGCATCCATACCTCTTGACCGTATAGTTTGTCTTATTTATTCTCTGTAGTGTATCTTTAAAGACCCATGAAGGTCCGATCCAGTGGCTGGAGCTTGTGTGTGTTGTGTGAGGAGACAACTGCAGAAGGATGAACTGATGCTCTCTTGCCTTCCGGATTATGTCTGAAGTCTGGGTATGGGAGTATTGGCCATCCAGGATGAGCAGAACCGGGTGCTCAGCTAAAGGTTTCATGTGCTGGATGAAAAAATGATCAAACTTTTCAATGAACAGGCTCGGATCCAGTCTGATGGATTATATTTTTCTAGTGCTCCCGGAGGTATGTCTTCAATTAGTTTCAAAGTCCAATTTTTACTCAGAAATACTAACGTAACCATAATCGCAGGGATGAAATCACCCAGCCCTCGTGCAGGCAAGTATGGTGAAGAGTCTCCCCTTGTACACAGTAGTAAGAGAATATATTTGTTTCTTTCCTTTTAGTCCAACATCTCGAGCCTGTTTTGACTGCACAATGCTGAGGCCACTTTCATCTATGTTGAAAATGCAACTAGGGGTTAATCGATGATTCTAGTATTCCTGTTCGAAGAGACAAAAAAAATGAATGACTACTTCTCTATTAAAGTCTTTTTCACAACCAAGTATATTCCTATGGTTTTACAACCGAGAGTTTGCCTCTGTGGCGGTGCATGAAATGGTCAAACCATGTTCTTTCTGCTACACCTTGTCGGAATTTGTACAAATTGGTTTTTCTTTTACTGTCATTTGATAAATAATTCTCCAAACATTATTTCGAGTAGGCCCATGTAATTTATTTTCAATCAGCAGGCAATATTGAACTAGTTTTGTCTTGCATCCCGGAAGGAAAATAGTCCGCTTACTAAACTTCTGATTTGTTATAAAAGTTGCATCATGATCCTACTTCACTTTCTCAATAATGTTGTTTTGGGGTCCTTAAAACAACGAGCAGCTTCATTCACATTCTTCTTTTGTGAACGAACAGCTGTTATTCATTAACTATATCTTCCATATATCATGTCTGCTTTAGGTACATGCTGAACTATGTTTCGTGTCCCAATTTCTTCCTTGACATAGTGAGTCGATGATATAGAAACAAAAAGGGAAATAATAAAATGTGATGAAGTAAGAGGGGTTGCAATATGGATCACTCCAGGCTGTATTGCCAACTGCCCCGTCGCGTCGTGCAGAATCAACCCTAAATGTCGGCGTGGGAAAGACATGTTCAAATAACTATTCAATGCAGTTTGAAGTTCAACTTTATTACTAATTATGCCTCTATAGCTAACATTTTATGTTTATCACTTGGTGTGGGGAAAAAAAAATTATTTACATCAACTTGCAGAAATGTTTAAGATGATAAAACTAGACACTGCACGTGTTAGCTAAGCAAAACGTGCGAATTGCACCAGTTCTACCTTGTGGCATTAAAGGACACAAGTGGTTGTTTTTAGTTACTTTCCCGACAGATCGCAGCACTTACTGGAGCAATAACGTTCTACAACTTCACTCCATATCCAACCTTCTCCCCTAATTAAAAAAAAAAATGTTTTTGTTGCATTCAGATAATTTACACTATATGTATATTTCAGTATGCCACACAGTTTTAAACCCAATGTAGCTATGCAGGATTTGTAAAAAAAATTCAGCTATCAGGTTTCTCACATCATTTTAACAATGAATTATTTGATTGAAAGTATTTATAAATTCTCCATATTTTTTGCTATAACTTAAGTCCTCAACATTCTTCCATATTGCACAAATTTTATGAAGTGTGAGAACAAATTGGTATGTTGGGATAACCTGAAAAATTAACTACTGGATTCAACATATGTAGTTCTTATGGGAACTATGAAGTTGCTTTTTTTGTGATCCTGCAGTTGGAAAAAACATGTGACTACACAAAGGGAAAGTGAGTATGGCTCATTTCTTAGTGATATCGCAGTAGTGTAGTCAATTTGCCAGCAGGGAAGACAAGTTCACGTCGCACAGTGTGTTTGCACAGATGTTGAAGTGTTTTCTTGCTGCGTGTCGAGTGGCTGGGTATGTGAAGAAGCACGGTTGCTGTCGTGTTGCAGATGGCGGCATCAAGTACGTCCCAAGCTTCTGTTCCTTGCTGCGTGAGCTCAGCGTGTCGGATTGCAGTCAAGTGACGGACTTCGGCTTGTACGAGCTGGCAAAGCTGGGAGCGACTCTGCGCTATCTGTCCGTCGCTAAGTGTGACCAAGTAAGTATTGCTCCATGTGGGAACAAGAACCCACACTGGTTGTCTTTTTCTCAATGAATCCGACATATTATTCACTCTCTCCAGTTATCATAGTGTGGTGTGTTTCTTAAATTGATTATGGAGTTTACTATTTCCGTGCTTTCATTAAAGAGAGCAGTTTTTATATATACATACGTTCATGACGTTTTTCGTAAAAGTTTCCGTTCTTTAATTAAAAAAGAAACGGTCATTGCAGTATTTGTGCACAAAATCCTGCGTTTTTGTCATTATTATTTTTGAAAATTTGCTTCTTGAAGAGTAAGACGTGCAGAGAGTTCAGTTTTGTCGTAGTTAACAAAAGGTTCTCACGGAGTTCATAGCCATGGAGTGAGTGAGCGAAGAGATTTGGGCGGCTCTTAAGAGCGACGTCGTGAGAGCCGATGAGGATGATTGAGGTATGGAGCAGCGCCGGAATGAAGGGTCGAGGGAAACGGGAGATCCCCGAGAAAACCCGCCGATCAGCGGCATCCTCCGGCACGATTCCCACGTACGAAGACTCGGGAGAGACCCCTCCGGGAATCGAACCCTATTCGCGTAGGTGGGAGGCGAGTAGTCTAACCACTCAGCCACCGTGGCCCCCACAGTGTTGGCGAGACATTCTGTTGTTCGGTATAGTAGTGCTGGTGAGAGAGTGAGAAGGAGGCGTAGCAACGTAACTGTAAATGCAATACAGCGACTGTGAACTGTGTGCAGTGTCGAGGCGAGAACGGTTGTGGCCCTGAATAGTGGAGGCACGCATTACGACTCAGACCCAGATTTCCCATTGAGCTGAACTGGAGTGAAACATTCTTACACAGTACTTCAGATGCGTGTGAACCAGTAAACAGTACAGTACTGTCATTTTAAAAACTTGTCAAATAAAATTGCAGTGCCCTGTGGTAAAAGAATTATTGTGTAGTTTTTATTTCTTGCATGCCATTTTAGGACGAGCCCAATTTTTTTTATTACTTGAACTGAGTTTGAGAGCTGTGGAAAGGTCTCGGTGTGACTGAATTTCCAAAATTTAAATTTAAGAACTGAATTTGAACTACTTGAAATATTTATATGTGGTTCGTTTTATTGGCAATATAGAATTAAATAACGTCATATAAAACAATGATAGTATTACTGGCTGCTTTTCGATTAATAAAGTATTGAAACCGCAAAATTAGTACACATGCGAAAATCATTGTTTCAAGTTTATAAAATCGGTAATAACAAAATTTAAAAAATTGTTAATTTTAACAGATTTCATTGTCGCAAAAGCACGTAAAATGTTTTATTTAAAAAAAAAATTGTTTTCTTTATTGTATATAAAATACAATGTGTAATATGTTTTTAATTTTTATTTTTAGGCATCTATTTTTGTTTTTTACTTGTTTTGTGTTTTTTTTTTGCAAAAGTTGGCAATTTTTTGTATTGAAAGCTGTAAACTGTGCCAACTATGACTGTATATGACACTTCCTTGCGTTCAAATATCTCGTCAGTAAATTCAAATCCATCAAAATGTATTAAGTTCAAATTCAGTTCTTAATTTTACGTTCCGGGAATTAGGGCCCTGCGAGATGTTTCCACAGCCTTAGTGTTGTCCCCTTTACCTAAGCCGTGATGATTTCGAAGGCGTGCACACATACACAGTACGTGTGAGTGAGTGAAGAGATTTGGGCGGCTCTCAACACCGAGGTCTTGAGAGCCGATGAGGATGATTGAGGTGAGTATGTAGCAGCGGCGGAATGCAAGGGCGGGGGAAACGGGAGATCGCCGAGAAAGACCGGCAACCAACGGCATCGTCCGGTCCCGGGGCGACCCTAACCCAGTTGGCCTTGGTGCACAGTGTTAGACGACCGCGGCCCCCGCAGTATGAGGTGGTGTGCTGCAGGTGTCGGACGCTGGCCTCAAAGTGATAGCGCGGCGCTGCTACAAACTGCGCTACCTGAACGCGCGCGGCTGCGAGGCGGTGAGCGACGACGCCATCACGGTGCTGGCGCAGTCGTGCCCGCGCCTGCGCGCCCTCGACATCGGCAAGTGCGACGTGAGCGACGCTGGACTGCGCGCCCTCGCCGAGAGCTGCCCCAACCTGAAGAAGCTGAGCCTCCGCGGCTGCGACCTCGTGACGGATCGCGGCGTGCAGGCCGTCGCCTACTACTGCCGCGGCCTGCAGCAGCTCAGCATACAGGACTGCCAGATATCGCTGGAGGGCTACCGCTCCGTCAAGAAGTACTGCAAGCGGTGCGTCATCGAGCACACCAACCCCGGCTTCTTCTAGCTCTCTCTCTCTCTCTCTCTCTCTCTTTCTCTCTCTCTCTTTCTCTCTTTCTCTCTTTCTCTCTTTCTCTCTTTCTCTCTCTCTATCTCTCTCGCCACTTGGCATGTGCTCGCACGTGCACGATCTACGCCAACATTGCAAACTTGCGTTCCTCTTGAACAACAGCCCAGTATGCCTGAATACATCAGGTCAAGTTTCAATTTAGCTAACCTTCTGATGGGCAGGAGGGGAATTTTTTTTTTTTAAATAACATTCACGGGATATTTTAACTGCCACCTGGTAATCAAAAATATTCCTTTTCTTCTTTTTTTTAAAACATTTATTTAACTATTTCAGAATCTGTGAAATATTTTAATCTGAAAAGAGGATATATTGAGGGTAATACAAAATGTCCCCTTCTCCCCCCTCCTCTTATTTTCATATGTGAAAAGGAACTAACTTATAATGCAATCCTAAGTAATCCTGGGTAATACACATAATTTCAGCCCAAGAAAATAATTACATTCAGAGTTTAATTGCATTCTTACCATTGTCTGACTTGACTACAAAATAGGGAGGGTCTCTTTTCGCCAAGAACTGAAATATAGTGCAAAAACGTGGCTGACTATTTAGTTGTTTTATGTCATTTCTTCACATTTGGCCCAGTGTTGGCCCAGTGTTTTGTTGTAATCATTCCTTCTTTAGTATTGTTTGTTTTTTATGTGCATAGAATATATGTTCTGCACTAAACACCAAGATTATTTTTATTTTCATCTTTGGTTATTTAATTTTGTTTAATTTTTTGTATTTTTGTTGTACCATTTGTTTAGTTTTGTCACTGTATCACTCGAAGCCATACATTTTTATTATTTCATGTAATTTTTTAATGTAGAATTTTTTTATTTATGTTTTGCCAATTTTTTGTAATTAGTTTAGTTTTAAGTACTTTTTTTTGTGTGGTTTTTGTTGATTTTCATACTATTTTGTAGTCAACCTCCTAGCCAAACGTTTGGATTGTAATTCAGTTACAGTATTACTGTCAGAATTTCACAAAGATTACAAAACACAAAATATTACAGACATGATGTAACAGTCTGTGTGTATTCATTAATCTCAAGTCACTGACCAATCCACGAAGTGACACAGCATACTCTGATTTTGCAGTTCTTACCTATCCATCCCCAGCTGAGCTCGGTTATAAGCACCCCCCTGTTTCTGCCCCTCCAACTTCTCCTGTTGATTCTTTTCTGGCTCAACTTCAATATCTGCTGAAAGACTCAGTGGTTCTGCAGTGCCGCAGATGGTACTTCACGTTGTGTGCGTGTGCGCGTGCATGTGTGTGTGGCAAAGCAAGTATAATTTCTCTCGTGGGAAGTAATTTGGGAAGTAAACCTATCAAAACACCCCAAGAAAACTTAGAAAGATGCAGATTTCCTTATAGATCATATAAAATTGTCATTGTCACTTTTTTAAATAAATTCCGTGAAACCAGGTAATCCCATTGTAAAATAGTGTTCTGTTTTATGCTGGTATTACCGGGTGCAGATGTAAGACCATGTACATGAACTTGAGAAAATTCTTTTGCTTGTTCTTTCAAAACATGGCATAACTATTCAAGTTTTATCTTAAAGTTGCCAAGTTTGAGTGTTATTTCATGTGGTGCTTCTTGTTCTTTATACCGGCTTCAAAAATAACCACAATTGTTTTAAATTTTTTTATTATATTTTTGCCATGAAAACAGAACATAAATTGTTAATTATGTGTACATGACTGGTTATGGTACTGTTCGTTGAAAAATTAGAGCTACTCTACCTTTCGCTGCTCTTCAGGCATTGGTGAAATGAAATTTACTAATTATTACCAGGAGCGGATCCAGAAGGGGGTCATTTAGGACATGACCTTCCTCCCAAAAAGCCCCTTCATATTGGCATGGAAACTATCCTGTAAAATGTTTATAACCAAAATGAAATTATATCAGAGTTGTTTAAAATACTGTTATCATTTAATTTTTTTTAACATTGTTTCTGGAATTGTTGTGAGACGATGTACCCCTCCCATGCCACTAATCAAAAGTTTAGACTCATACCTGTATAATGGAAATGTGAAGCCCCTTCCCCCAACCGGAGTCTGCATCCGCCCCTGACTCTCACTGCTAATTGTAACTTTTTACTCTTTAAATTACTGTTGAATGCTGAGAATCGAATGTTGTGTGTCCACATGCACTTTGTCATGAAAAAATTAATCTGATGGTTGTGTCATTTTGGGCTTGATTCACACAGTGTGATTCCTATGATACAATAACTGATATAGGTTTGCCTAATGTCAGAGAAATATTTACATTTATTTTCAATGGGTCCCCAATGTAGAAGTTATCACATGTTTTTCATTAAACAAAATTTTAAATGCTATGAAAATATTTCTGAATTTGTATGAGGTAATTACTTTTTTTACTGGATTTAAAAAAGGGTATTTTATGAGTACAAGTGAATTTGTGGAATTTGTCAACTTTAAATGCTTAAGTAGCACTGCTGTTCACCTTCCTTCCAGGTTGTCAACAAGCGAGACATTCTGTGAATCTGGGCTTATAGAACTGTCGTTAATATAGTCTTGTCTCATTCAGTAACCCTGCATATCTGTGCCATGTAAGCCTGGAAAATTATATAACGCTAAGCTGCCTAAAATATGTGAACATTATTAATTAGGAGTTACTTTGTTTGTTATGAACAACCATAATTGGTGTTGTTGGTGCCCAATGATGTTGCATTTACAGTAAGATTTTTTATTTTCCTATATTTCCCCATCTTGTTCTATAAACTTTCTAAGTAATTTTTACTGCATTGTACATGAGAGCAACATGAGCTGTGGTATTCTGTTTGTGATATTGTACAGTCCTCTTGGCTGCCAGATATTTACAAGTGTGTGTGTGTGTGTGTGTGTGTATGACATTGTAATATAACCACCGACTCACTCATGTATTTAATAATTTATGTATATAAAATAACATGTATATAATATGTACTCATATGTAATAGTTCTTATGTATTACTGTAAACATGTGTATACTGGATGTATATAAAATGCTGTGTCTGACAAGTTTGTTATAAAAGAATAATTTATTGGAATTGAAAAGAAACCATTCCTCACTTTTTGTCGGAATTTTATTCCCATACCTTATGCTGGTCTCACACTACAGTAATGCAATGCAGTGCATCATGTTCAATGCTAACAAGCAATCACAGACTTTATTTCTGTTTCCATAATCCAGCCACAATCTGTCAGCAAAGGATGTCCTCTCAGGCTATGGTGTAATATACTCTTTTACTAGAATCATTCAAGTATTTTAATTTTTAGTCACAAGAGTATGTAAAATGGTTTGGCAAAAACACTGAGAAGTGTTTTTAAATTATCAGCAGCACAGCCTAAACAAGAATCTGAAATGACAATCTTATCTAAAACCTAACCCGAGAAAAAAAAAGGCTGATGTATAAGATATTACAAAAATCTGTATTTTTAAAAAAAAATAAAATTAGGTATTGCAAATTAGCAGTTCCACTTACCACGAAGATTCAAAGAACTATCAATTGTTTTTCTGATGTTACATAAAGCAAAAAAAATTTACTCATTTATTTTATAATGTTCATTATTCATTACAATGTATCAGTCAACAACCACACAGGTTAGTATTTACCTCCATTTTTTGAAAAGTAAACATTCAATACAGCTTTGTCTCCATCATTCGACACCAACAGGTACCAAGGCAAATTTTTCTTTGCATTGCCATCCTTGGCTTGAGCTTTATGTGAGTCCAAGGAAGTTGCATCACTGAAGGCTATTGGTGGGAAGAGAGAAGACAGAAGCAACAAACGAGTGATGATAACATTAGTGTAGGGAACAGCCAATGGTGGGTAGATGGGAAGCAGGGTGTCGGGTTACTATACATCTCCCCCCTCCCCCCTGCAGTTTCGAAAAAAAGACGAGATATTTTTTTCCAACTTGGCAATATGTGTGCAGCTATCATTCTTCTGGTAGCGATCATCACTTTTGAATTTCACTGTCACTTTAATCATTATTTCATTGGGTATGTTTGGTATCTGATGCATTATAGAATGTATGCAGTTGAGCTCCTCAAATTACTCTCCCCTTCCTCCTTTTCCTGCCAAAACTCTGCACTCTATGTATAACAGTAATTCCAAAATTTTTGATTTATGGCAATCAATAAATGCTTCAGAGTAAGGTGAATCGACACGAGTTAAGCGTGCACTAGAATTTACAAAGTTCTTCTTTAACTGACCCTGTCCAATTTTTTTGTAGTTAGAATGTTTTTATTTTTTTAGAACACTATCAGAAGCTTCACCTTCAACTTATGTATTAATTTTCATAATTTTCTACCAATTTATATTTTTTATGACTTTTCATTTTAGGGACGTAGCTGCACACTCGCCCTGCTAAGATGGGGTAAGGGGTAAGTGGGTAACTGAGTATTATTTTACATGTGTTATAACATCGCACCTCTGGGTACGAACGAATGGAAGTTACAGCTCGGTTAGGCCAATGGGTAGAAACATGAAACTTTAAAGGCGTCAAGCTAATATGAAAATAAAGTCAAGTTCCGGTTTATTAATTGCACTTTTATTTATTATTTAAATGAAACAGTTTCGAACCATCGTCAGGTATGCAGAGTACGAACAGCTTTACAGACAAACAAACAGAGAGAAATAGCAGCATTGCAGTGGTTTATTGTTAATTTACGTCTTGAAAACTTGGCTCCCCAGAAGAAAATACAGGAAGCTACCTCCGACACCGGCGGAGAAATAAATTAGCAGAATTAAGTTGTCGGTGTGCCACGCCCAACGCGGCCTCGGCGAGTGCTGGTTGTCAAGTGATTGTCCTTCACTGTTCGAGCACTGAGTGTCTACTGCTCGTTATCGACTGCTGGCCGGCGATATGCACACAGGGTATTTGTTGCTTGTTGCTATCTCCACTCCTCACCTCATAGTGCCACCAACCGTGACCAAATAAGGGCATGACGTGTGTCGCAACGCCATATCGAACTGCGTCGTCGGTAAAAGATAATCCAAAGCTTCCAGAACAAAAACTGTTGACACAGTCGGAAAAGCTTCTATTCTACTATTGCTGATGCTAATAAAATCTACGATTTCTGAAACGGCAAATGGATGCCTGATAAACGAACTTCCATGGCTTTAATTTCAAATCCCAGTAATATTTTACAAAGCCCCGCTAAACGAAAGAAAATGAACTGCGGCTAGAACCTTGATAATAATATTGCATCTTTACATTGTTTCAAGCTGTGGTTGTGGAGTAAAACCTAATCTGTAACCTCTGGTTTTTTAATTTTTATTATTTTTTAACGTCACAAAAATTTACTGAGCTATGCAATATTATGTATTCAAGAACAAGAGGGTGAAACAAATAGGAGAAAGAAATAATATATAACATCCAAAAAAGTTTTTACTTCTTCAGACTTGGAACAACATTTTAGGAACTCAAAATACTTATAATAAATGTAACAATTTGAAGAAATTTCTTACTTGTAGTTAACACAATTATGTACTTAGGTAAGTAACAAATAACATAATACTTAAAATGGAAACAAAGAATAATAAACCAATACTTCATTTTTCTCAGAGAACTAGATAAATTTAAGCTAATGAAGTTACAATTATACTAATAACTTAATTTTTAAGACTGGAAAGAACATTTGGGAAAACATAAAATATTGAGAGCTGAAAATACATAAGATTATTGCTTCTTTTTTCCTAACAATCTGCTCTTTCCTTTCCATTTGTCAACTAACTATAAACTGGATGTTCAGGAATTGTTGGCGGTAATTTTAACGAGTGGTAGGGCACACCGAGACAAACATTTTGATATAAGGGGCATGTTCCTGAAAATGCTCCCCTACCGAGTTACAAGCGTGAAACTATGCGTGCATCGTTTGAATTCGGCACGCTGCCTGGGCCAGAGTGGAGCTGGCCTGCAGGTGGACAGCAGACTACATTCCACAATCCCCGCATGCGACTGCAAGCAGCTAATCGCAGTGCATATGCAAAGAGACGTGTAGCATTGCTCACTTTTACAAGAGCTGTTCGAAGTGACGTCCTCCAACTTGCAAGCAGGCGGTAATGTAGCAAACCACATTGTTAAGCGCTGTGTCAGAAATATGACGTTTTTGTTGGATGTCAAGGCAGGTGGCGGGCATTGTCGCAATTAAGTTTTCTTCAGTGCGCCTTGACAACTAGGGGAGGTGTTCCTGTGAATCATAATGAAACAGTCAGGTCCTGGAGAAGGTCCGCATGTGAGTGGCCAAGTCAGCATGCCAAATTCAAACGGAGCACGCACTGTTTGGCGCCTGTAACTCAGAGGGGAGGGAAGGGGGTCATTTCCAGACACTTGTTCTTCATATCAAAATGTTTGTCTCTGTATGCCGTACCACCACTTAAAATAATGCTCAACAATCTCTGAACGTCCAGTACAGGTAAGTTAAAACTTACATCCTATAGTTTTCTCTTTATTCGATTTAACCTATTACTGCATATTAAAATTTACTAAATCTAATTGAAAAGAGACTTCTCCCTTACTAGGAGGCAGAATGCACACAGTCATTTTGGTCAACAGAACTTGTGTATTCTTTTGGGGGAAATTTGAACTTTGTTCCATATTTAGACGGTCAATGCTTCCTTGTATATTTATCAATGGGGTCTCCACACCCAAAGTTCAAGATTTTACCTACAAAATGCTTAGCACTTTTTCTCCCCAAAATTTTTACCAGTGCCCAGTCACCACCATTAAGTTACTTCACCAACATTCAGCCCTTCTTCAGTTGTTTGCGCTTTTTACTTCTCCATTTTAGTATGCATGAGTTCATCTTCATTGTCGCCAAATTGAATTGTCAATCACCCTCATTGGCTCTCAAGACCTCGCTGTTAAGAGCCACCCAAATCTCTTCACTCACTCATTCCGTAAATTAATTTGTTCATTTGCCCAAAAAAGTCATTGGCCTCTTCCTGCCCCATGATACTTGCCTGAATGGTTCTTCAATATCACTTTCAGAATCTCTTAACTTTGAAATCATCGTCAGATGCTGATGAGCCTGAAATAACTTTGGGAGTATTCTACTTTTTAGCTTTCTTAATCACAGGTATGGTAATTATTTTTCTATTTTGCCTTCAGCTTTCTCCAAATCTTTCATTTGCTGCTGCTTCACTTTTTCTTCTTTTTGTTAGGCAATGTAATTTAAAAAAATTCCTTGCGAGTTATATCCCCCGCTCCTTTGGCCACCCCAGTTCATTTTAATTTATTTTGTTTCTATTGTGATTCTCTAGTCTCCAATAACAATTCATGAAAACTTTTCACAGTGGATGGAGTAACTGTGTCTGGAGTTTATGTTTATCAACATGGCTCAGTAGCAGAGTTCTGCTTTGCACGAAGAAATTTCACGAGAGTTCAAAGGAACACCTTTAACTGATGGCAAATCTGAAGTAGGATAAGAAGTGATATCAGAGAGAAACTCCATAGGTATGCCACTTCTTGGTCTGGGCCTCTGTCCTCTTGATTTTTACTAGTTTTCCAGCGACCAAGTGTGGTTGGGTAATTCAGGTTTTCTGGAATAGTATCTCTACTAAAGGGATAAATCCCGCCTTTTTGGAAACCTGAAATAATTATGACTCTTGGCTCCAGTTCGGCTCACAATGCCGAAAAAAATTCTAGGAATGAGCTTTTATTCATCGTTTGGCCAACGTGGTATTTTTGCCAGTTAACCAGTCTGATGTACTAGTCAATTTCTAGAGACTTCATTACACTCAAGTCCGGTGGCTGTAAAATATGAGGCAAATGAGGAGGTAGAGCCAAAATAGTGACGTTTTCACATATATTGCATCAATTACTTATAGTGACGGGTTTTATGGCCATCACAGATCACCAGTGCTGGTCTCTCCGTACCAAAAAATGGTAAAAAAAAAATTTCAAATTTTTTTTTACAGAGTTACGAATTTCATCTATTCATTTTTTGTGGCTGAAAACGATATTGCAGAATAAAGGCAATATCTTGGAGAGATCTATTTGTCACATATATTTACCTCCTTAAAATAGAGGAAATTTTCTTCCACAAGCACAAGCACCAACTGTTAGTAAGACTGTTGTGTTGTCTCTCCTGGGCGAACTGACTGTTCGAGTAGAGGGATACTCTACTTCCCCAACAATTTTTGTTTTAGAAAGGTCCCTTGCAAATACAGTCTCGTCTAGATGTTTGTTTTCTAGGCCAAAGTTTTTACAGTTTTCTCAATTATATCAAAGTAACCATTCATTACAAATTGATCTATGCAATCCCGTCTGCCGATTTCTACACTTTGAGGTGTTTTACTGATAAGTGGTAGCATTTCATAAAAGCACATAACCAATCACTTTTTACGCATCCTTCCCGAAATTGAGTTTTAATATTTCTAATTTTCACTGAGTCTCCAACAAGCGACATTATGTAGTTCCTGAATAGGCCAAGTCCACATTTCTCCATTTCCTTGAGCCAACCTGCAATTTTTTTTCCATCATATCAGAGAAAAAGGCAGTAGGTCATCGCTGAGGGGTTGATTTTACCCATATTCTACCTTTAACATGATAATTTATAATTTTATAAGGAACAGTAAATACCTTTGATGCAGTGTAAACTGTGCATCTTCCATATCATACTTCTTCATTAGTCTTGGCCATATCCTCGGCTGGATATTGTGTACCACTATAATTTGCTCTCTAGTGATTTCTCACAATTTTGAGAGGAGAATTACTGCAACTGAAGAGCATTAGACCAAATTAAAAGACCACAAAATGAATGAGTGAGTGAGTGAAGAGATTGTGTCTGCTCTTAACGGCGAGGTCTTGAGAGTCGATGAGGGTGAAGTGAGGTGAGTATGGAGTAGCGCCAGAATGAAGGAGTGGGGGAAACATATGTATGTTTACACTGTCTATACGAGTGAACGTACCTTGGCATATAAGACATCGATAGCCTGTGCGATATGGATTCAGCTTGCATTTATGCTTTATTTGTGTCTTTGCATTGCAGGAATATGCAAATGTACTGTTACAGTAGCGGCATGGTGTCTAGGAGATGTGACTGTTCCAGCTATTGTTTTCTTAGTAGGACACGTTGTCTTTATTGATGTTGATGGCTCGGATTTTTCTTTTGCGGATATCTTCCCATCAAAAATTTGCTCTATTCTCAGCAAATACTTATTTACCTGTGTATCAAGGAGAGCTTTGCATGTTGCGCTATGCCTTTTTATGTTATCGAGTCTTCGAAAATATGATTTTCATTTTTTACGTGATAAGATAATACATTTCATATTTTTTTGGCAGCCAGTCTCGTGTCGACGAGCATTGCAACTTTTAGAACAATTCTTCTTACAGTAACGGCATAAAAAACTTTCTCGATTTTTTCCCATCGTTGAAAAAAACAGCTCTCTTCACTCTTCGAAGTCTGAATTGCCACTGAGTCGGTCATCCTATCCTATACTAATATTTACATACATAAATACATACAGATGCAATGGCAGTGACCATTATGTCAGCTTTATTAGTGTCGAAACGCTTTCGAGACATTTTAGGCTTCTTTATCGTTGTGTGCGACAGCGCCCTTTATGCTAGAGCTGCGAGAGCATCACATAACCTGTTAGGCCCCTTTTTACGCGGCAGTGTTCTCTCTTTATTACGATGGTAGCTTACATTTATGTTCTATGTCTCTTTGCACTGTAAGCATATGGAAATTATATGTTACAGTAGTGATGTGATTGTTCCTGCCATTGTTTTCATAGCAGTGCATATTACCTTTAATACTTTATCATTGTGTATGGTTGGGAAGACTCAGAGATAACCTACGCGCATATACTTGGGAATATTCTCAGATAACTCTCCCGACTAGGCCTGCAAGAGTGTGATGTATATTTTGTAGGAAGGACTTAACTGTTAATCTAATTTGGGAAAACTTAACCCTTTCGTGATGGCAGGAGTGATGTTATGAAGTTGCCAAATGTATCTTTCACGATACGGAACTTATGCGCACCTATGCTTGTAGGGCTTAAAACGCCCTTTATGTTAGGAGGCATGCATCGTTGAAGTGTTCGGCGCTGCCCTTTTATATTAAAATGCATGTGTCGTTGAAGTGTATGGTAGCACCCTTTATGTTATGCCACGCACGCTTCGTCACAGTGTTCGGTGTAACTCTTTATGTTAGGGTGCGTGCATCGTTGAAGTGTTCGGCGTCATCCTTTATGCTAGAGTGCGTGAGTCGTTGAAGTGTTCGGCGTCATCCTTTATATTAAAATGTCCGCATCATTGAAGTGTACATGGGGTGTTTTATGTAATGCCATGCGTGCTTCGCCGCAGTGTGTGGCATCACCCTTTATGTTAGGGTGCGTGCATCGTCGATATGTTTGGCAACATTCTTTATGTTACACCAAGTGCCATGGCTATGACCTTTATGTTATGCCTTGCATCACAGCAACTGGGGAAGACTCTGAGATAATCCTCCCAACTTGGAACGCTAGCATGTGATGTCTGAGACAACCTCTCGCTTGAAATGCGAGATCATGACGTATATGATCTAGTAGGTATGAATTAAATGGTAACCGTATTTGGGAAGACTCTGAGATAGCCCATGACGTAGTGAGCAGTCGGGTGACATGGTAGGGATTTGGGAAGACCCAAAGAACCCCCTGCTAGAGTATGATGTAGGGGCCAGTCGGGTGATGTGGCAGGGATTTGGGAGACTCGGAGAACACCCCCTGCAAGGGTGTGATGTAGGGTCCAGTCGGGATATCAGGGATGACTCGGAGAACACCCTCTTGCCTATGTAATGTATTTGCTGGTTGTACTTTAAATGGTTCGGAATTATGATCAACTATGCTTATAAGTTCGCATAGGGGCTTAAATGACCATGTGTTAATTTTCCTTGTTGTCGGCGATGCCAATGTTATGAATTTGACCAGTTCATCTTAAACGGTTCGGGAATTACGTCCAACTATGCTTATAAGTTCGCATAGGGCTTAAATGACCATGTGTTAATTTTCCTTGTCTGCATCGATGCCTGTGATATGAATTCGACGAGTACATCTTAAACGGTTCGGGAATTACGGCCAACTATGCTTATAAGTTCGCATAGGGTTTTAATGACCATTTGTTAATTTTCCTTGTCTGAGTCGATGATAGTGTTATGAATTTGCCGACCAAATCTTAAACAGTTCGGGAATCACGGACAACTATTCTTATAAGTTCGCATAGGGCTTAAATGACCATTTGTTAATTTTCCTTGTCTGAGTCGATGCCTATGATAAGAATTTGATGACTACATCTTAAATGGTTCGGGAATTACGTCCAACTATACTTATAAGTTCACATAGGGCTTAAATGACCATTTGTTAATTTTCCTTGTCTCCGTCGATTCATATGATATGAATTTGGCGACTACATTTAAACAGTTCGGGAATTACGGCCAACTATGCTTATAAGTTCACATAGGGCCTAAATGACCGTTTGTTAATTTTCCTAGTCTCCGTCGATGCCTATGATATGAATTTGACGAGTAACTCTTAAACGGTTCGGGAATTATGGCCAACTATGCTTATAAGTTCGCATTGGGCTTAAATGGAATGTGCAGTTTATATCGTATTTGGGAAGACCCCTCAGCTCCTCAGCTCCTCATTGCCCAAAAATGAGTCATTTAGCCACATTGTGAAGTCTTTGAAAAAATTCCGAAAAAATAATATTTTGAGGGAAATTAGGGAAATTTCGAGGGGGAAAAGGGACATTTTTAGGGAACAAGGGTCATTTCGAGGGATATACGCGACACTTTGAGGAAAAAAAGGGACATTTCGAGGGGAAAACTGGAAAAATTGGCGGTGGAATGCAAGAGCAGGAAGTTTCTGCGGCATGTGTCCCTGTCCCTGTCACGAACCTGTGTTTAAATCCCTATTTCTAACTACTGTATATATATATATATATATATATAATATCGGTGCAAAAATCTCTTAGTTTTCCCCTTGAGAACAAGAGTTACATTTCCATTCATGAAAGAAGGTTTACACTCGTATTTTCAGATGTGAGCGGGCCAAATATTGTTAGATTTGTCCCCCAAAACGGTTTAACATTAATTGACCACTGTGTACGCGGGCGCGGAAATATTTCTAAATATTTGCATCAGCGAATGAAAGGACGCGTTTAATGGGTTATAAAGAGAGTAATAATGACCTGATTCGGTATATATTCCTGGCAGTATCAGACTTGCTAACAACGAATCAGGTTCAAAATGGTGGCTCTAAATACCTGGAAAATTAAAAATAATATGTCGGTATGCTTGAAAAATGCAAGTAATTGCTGATACCAAACAAATCTTTGTGCTCAGTACAGTGAATGTTTTTTAATTAATTCTTACATTTTTGTCTGCATTACGTGTTGCAATTTTTTAAATATTTTTTCGTCTTCGAAACAAGGATGGCTCGTGATTATGAAAGGCCGATTTAGGGGATTAGATGCGAAAGAAAAAGGCGCAACCCCCCCTTTTTTTTATATAATGTACAGATTAAAAAATTTATTTTGCGTGTCTGCCTACTCGATTCTCGTAAAATAGTAGTGTGAGGTTACATTTTCTTGGTGGTGTGCGAGCAAAAATAATAATAATAGTAAAGTTTACATCCTTTTGATACGGAGCGAGTGTCTAGGGCAAACGGGATCAAGTAAGGACTCGACCAAGAAACCATCCCGGCATTCACCTGGAGCGAATTTTGTAAAAATAAATTCGGCCAAACTAGTTGAGAATCGAACCCGGGTCCCACTGAACTTGGATCTCCCCTGGTGTTGACTTGTGTGTGCAGTTATCACCTGTGTTTGTTATNCATTAAACTCTTCCACATACGAGGGTACCTTACATCTGTCCACCAGTCAGTGTGCAAGGGCAAAGTGTGCGAACTCAGATTACGATTGCACATGTCTCTCATTTTCTTCTTTAATGGGACTCGTGAGTCGTGACCACTTCTTTAAGTAGGGTTTGTCTTAATAGTTTTTCAATGCGTCTATCAGCGCCTGAAATTGGGATATTTGGGGCTCTGTGAGTGTAGTGTGTATGTGTGTGTGTGTGTGTGTGTGTGTGTGTGTGTGTGTGTGTTTGACATATGAGCAAGTAGAGAATGTACCATTTTTTTCTTCTTATTTCTTAGTTTCACTGCATCACAAAGTATCTTTGGTTTAAGAGGAATTAGGAAGAAAATTTTTACATTTGATATTTTATACGAAAAAAGCAAAGCAAAGGTGGAGTTGGAGACAGAATTTATTTAGAAAAAAATTGTACATAGAATTAATTTTCTACATTCAAAAGGGAGTAGCATAACTCTAAAATTTCATGGCCTCCGCAATGCGCTAGCTGCAATATGTTCTAATTTTTTCACATTTGTGGTCTTTCCTTATATGTCTCGACGAGGTTGAAAGGTGGTGAATGAGAGCTGTATGCGCGTGTCTTTGCTGGAGTTCTTATTGTGGTATAAATCTGCATGGTGGATAGCATCTCGGGAATAAAACTATGTTTCAGTTCGCGTAATTCATAAAGAGTGAATGCCATTGACACCTGCTGAATTAGAGGCCGCACATATGCATACATATGTTCGCATGTCACTTTTCATTCGGCTAAAGTCACGTAGCAGTGTGAAGGGACTCTGTTTGCTGAGAGTAACTGTTTTTTATGAACTGGTACTGGCGGTGGGTGTACCTTTATGCTAGCATGTCCTTACGGTATATAATTTTTTCTCCCGCACAACTTAATATACGTACATTATTTGCATGTATAAAGAGTTTTATATCTGGATACTAGGAGCTAGAAATATCGTTGCACGTGGAGTAACAAACAATATGGATATTTTTCCCGCTGCCTAAATTTCCTAATGTACTGATTTTAAACTTGGGAAGAAATGTTTTTTATTGATGTGCGTCTATGCTTTCGCAAGGGAAAAATCATGGAGTCCTTCACTGTGCATATCGCATACCGTGAGGGGTAATGAAGTAGTTTAAACTCTGTTTTTGGGTTTTTCAAGTCATGATTACTTTATAGAAAGCTGCATAACGCATCCATACACGACACATAGTTTATTTCAACATAAATTTTAAACAAATGTTTTGCTGAGAGGGGCAAGCCTTTTGTTTAGAGGGGAAGGGACACTCGGTAATGGATTTTTCGTTAATATTTACCCCGAAACACGCTCTTTGTATGCTACTTTCTCGTCACATATTTCCAGTATGAGGTTTTTACAGCATTTTTGATATCTTTCTTTTTGATTTGAATACCTTCCTTTCTTTGAATGGGGTTGGTTTTGCAATGCTGCGTTTGAGCCATACATTAAATTTTATTGGTAGTGTGTTTATGTGGAGAGCCAACAGCTATGTTTTCCCCCCATTAGAGTTAAACATGTGCAAATATCCTTCGAATACCCGCTCTCGTTGTGGAGGTATAGGTCTTTAGACTGTGTGGAATGCAGTTTGGGCCTCCACGAAACCATTGACACTAACCAAACCAGACCCTGCCGCGATTATTGGTCGTGATGGTTCCTGGCACGATGGTGGATGCTCTTCCTGAACCCTTGGTTTTGTGGGGAATACACTCGTACGCTGCTGAGGAGACTGCACACGACGGATTTCTTCAGGTGAAGGTCCTACAGCTACGCAGGTTTATGCATGCCTCTTACAAGTTATCGCACCTAGAAAGTTACATGCCACATTTTATACACTTATATGTCACTTGATCTGCATTATTCGAGCATTAATAGTTTTCGTGTCTTTGAACACATTTGGTGAACGCAAACGAAGTGTTACAGTAGCATCATGGGTACTGAGGTAACGCATTTACAAATTAATTAGGTGTTAAATATCTAAATTTAAAAAAAAAACTAAATTCTATTACCGTATTTTATGAGGTTACAAATTCCTCCAGACACTAGCTTGACCGACCCGATATTACGGTTTTGAGCAGATTTGTAATTTCGCGGGGGAAATATATGCGTATTATATGCACGCTTAATGATATCCTGTGACCTGATATAATTAAATACCTGAACTTACTGGTCAGAATGCTAAAAGACGATGGTTGAGAGAACGATCTGTCACCTCTGGCATCAGACGAGAAACTGTGCCGAAGGTCGACATTTTTCCCATTATACTTTCCCCACACTAGCATGCTCTGGCGGACAATACTGAAAACAAGAGCATTAGTGATAAGTTATTAAGCGTGGGTGAAGAATGGGTTGGACTAAAGTGGTGGAGTGAGGGGTAACAGAATAAATACTAAATTTCAATGGCAATTTATTTATCATTAAAACAAAAAAATATTTTTAATCGGTCTTAATTAAAGTTTTAGTACAAAAAATTATCGATTTAATAAATTATGCATGTAGAAATACCACTGATTGGAAAAGTATATATTTTTTTAATGGGATGAAAAATTACAGGTTTTTGTATGGCTATGAAACAAATGTGAGTGCCGACGTTATTATTTTTTTTTTCCTAACCTACTCTAAAACTAAGTGTTATATATTAATCCGCGGTAGGAACAGGATTATTGCGTCTCAGGGCTACTAGCCCCCTACGCTTACAAGGAAAGGAAAAACATGCAAGGAGACATGCATCGCGGCAAAGAGGGATTGGGTTTCCCATGGCCGAGTTAGGCCATGAAAAACCTCCCTAATGTACTTATAGTTAACTAACTACATCTAGAAGAGAAAGGGAAAAACCGGAACAGACACCGTAAAAACCCTTTCGACAGGAAATAATTAAAAATTATTACATGCATTATGAGAAAATGCTACAGGAGAAAGATAGGTGGGTACCATGCTCTTTATTAATGGGAGGGGAGAAACTAGTAGAGAGGTGGCTGGGGTCTTCCTTTCTTATTTGGCGCTGGTTTGGTTTAACCAGAGTGATGTGAACATCACTCTGGTGGGGGGAGAGCGCAACTGGGCTACTCCCCCCCGAATCCCCAGTGGATCCTGAAGTTAGTGCCGACAGCTCACTTTGTGGTTGATTAGTCAGAAATGAGCGTGTACCGACAGCGCGCTTGGCAGTGAAATTGAGAAATTAACGCTACCTGTGTGTTGAAAATATAATCCAATATGGAGGACGCCGAGTGCACCACTTATACGTTAAAAACATAAACAAATATGGCTGCAACATTGTGGCTAGGCTAAACAGGTAGGTATTCTGGTGTCGAAATCAGTAATTAATACACTAGCACCACCTAGGTGTTGAAAATATAAACAAATGACAAACGAAAAAAAACTAAGATTGCAGAATGAGTATAGATGACGGGTAGTGAGGATAGAGACCTGCCGACTAATTGGTCGAACGAAGGTGAGTAATTGGTGGTGGGGGTAGGGCAATTAGCCAATCAGAAACATTGGTGAAGCAGTTAAATATATTGGAAGGGGATTGTGGGGGTGGGGAAATTAGGCAGTGTGAAACATTGGTGGATCAATTAAATATATTGCAATGGGGAGGTGGGGGTAGTGCAATTAGCCAATGAGAACAAATAATTATATTGAAAGGGGGTGAGAATGGGTTAGTAGTCTGGTTGGTGTGGTGCTGCGGGGACCCCCAGCAATGTATAAACAAATTGCAAACAAAAAATCCAAGATGGCATCCTCCACCAATGCATAAACAATGACAAACGAAAAACCAATATGGCGTCCTCCAGCAATGTATAAGCAAATGACAAACAAATATCAAGGTAGCCACACAATAGAATGAGAATAGGTAGGGGTGTTGGAGGTGAGGGAAACCTCCAGAAATGTAATTTTTTAAAATAAATAAATAGTAACCAAATTTTTAATAATACCTTGTTATAATACATTTAATAATACATTTTTGATAATACATTTTAAACATAATTTATAATAATTTTTTAAGGCCATGGAGATAATGTCAAGGTGAAGATCATCCATATCCAATATGGCTGTCGGGTGACATCACAAAATGGTGGTTGTTCGGCAACCGACTCAAGTCGTAAATCCCATTATGCCAAAACATTCGAGTTTTTAATTTTTAAATCAAACTTTGAATACATATTTCTAACTTTTTAAAAAAATTTTCTTGGGTTCAAGGTTATTCAAGTTCATCGGCATGAGGACAAGGTCATGGGTCAAGGTCACCTGGATCCAATATGGTGGTCGGGTGACATCACAGCCAATGCATGCACTCGGTATCGGCTCCAATTCACCATGCCCTTCCTTCGAATCAGCCAAACAATTTTACTTAGATGTGAGTCTGGAAATGTGTTCGCCAACCAACCACGATGTATACGGTTGTTTGTTACCCCAATTGCAAGTGAACAAGTGCAAAAACACACACATTCTATTAAAGCTGCAGGTCACCCGGGGACGGTGCAGCCCTTCCATGACGTGGGTGAGCATTTTTTCTCCCTCGGACTATTCCAGCAAGCGCGCAAGTATGTGCAGAAGTGCAGCAAGTGCAATCAATTTAAATCTCGTCATGCTGATGGATTACAACAACAGCAAGCGTGAGTACCCACTAAGGCTTTTGAGACAGTGTTTATTGACGTTATGGGAACATACTCCAGGACAGTAGGGGGCAAGAGGTTTATTGTGGCAGTGATGGACAACTTTTCGCGGTGGGAAGAGGCTTACCTCGTAACCAGCGTGCACGCAATGAGTGTAGAAAAAGTTTTGCAAACGAACTTTTCTCCAAGATAGGGCTAGCAGCAACATTTCCTGACTGACAGTGGCACACAGTTCACTGGCCGGTTATGGTGCAAGTTATGCACACATTGGGGAGTGCGCCACCTTAAGATAGTGATCTACCATCCGCTTGCGAACCCCATGGATCCCCATAACCTATACCTAAAAACACAGTTACAGCTCTGTGTGAGGGAGCAGTACACTGCCTGGACTGACCACCTGCCTGCCACCCTCTTCACCCTCTGCCGGCACATTAATGCCGTTACTGTCAAGCCACCAGTCGACATCCTGATGGGTCATAACCCCTACCCTGCCTGGCGAATTCGACTGCCCGAGGGTAGTAGGAAGCAGTGACTCAGCAGATAGCGACACCCGGCATGAACAGTGTGAGAGAGAATATGAGAGAATGTGTGCTATGAACACTGCTACATCGCACAATGGCTACCAAACACTACATGACCACCACCTCACCTACGGCCAGGACAGCAGGTATACATCAATGTGCACACACAGTCCGCAGCCCACAAGGACATCTACACTGGTTTCCAGTGAAATGTAGTGGGGTGCATGTGATTCTGCAAGCATTAGGGCCAATAACATATTTATTCCATCTCAGCCGATGCAGGAGAGCCAAGGTCCACAGGGACGATCTCTGCCTCGAACCAGCTGATGTCAACGCAGACACTGCTTCCAACCTCGAGGTGCCCCACGAAGGCACGCCTAACAATGGCATCAGCAGAACCAGCACGGTTGAAGACCCAGCAGTGGAGTTACTCACCAGTGACCCACTGTGTGAGCTCTCCAGTAGGATGATGTCTGGCATTGAGGCACCCACCAGGGATCACTGTGATGAGCATCTCATAACCAAAGGCATGAGACCACCAGGCGTCAGTGACCCCAAACTGATGCTACCTCGAGCACCGCAGCAGCAGCAAAAGGAAGCAACAATGCAGCCTTACCAGGGTGTGATGGGTGATGTAACTGCGCGCACCTCGGTAGGCAACCACACTCCCTTCACCTCGCCAGCACCAGGTGACGTCCCAGGGCCACCTGATGCATTGCCGATGGCATCAGGATGCCTTCTGGTGGTGTCCCCAACAGACGAGGAGGTGATGCACCGGGGCAGTGCCACAGCAGATATGTCCAAGCCAATCGAAGGGACATCCCAGTGTGAGCACTCTCAATTCGGTCACTGTCAATCCGGGTCGCTCTGGAGGCATTGGCCCCAGTGGTACATCGACAGCAGGTGAGATGGTGGCAGTGAGCACAGCTATGCAGCCAGCTCACACCCTCCCAGCTGCTTCTGACGACCACAGTGCAGGACAGCGTGGACATTTCTGGGCCTGCAGTGACATCACTGCATCGCACAATGCAGCGGACCACCCATGCTGGAGCAGCAGTCGTCAACAATGCCACACCCAAACCAGCATCAAAGTGCACTACAACTTACAGCCAGGGTGCTGTAGAGATGCTGTGCGCTCCTACTGTGCCTGATGATGTGTGACCTGCAGATGGTCTCGCAAGGGACGGGGGGCATCTGGCACAGGACGAAGTCCTGTCCCTGTTAGACCATCTGCCATTCCATGCATCCACCTCCACAACTGCAATGAATGCAACGGGTGTCAGTGTCCGAACATGAATTTTCAGTGCAGTTTAGTGTAAGAGTGGTGCAAGTTAGTGCAGGGTTATCCTACCATTCATCCCTCCCAGCAGGTTATACCCACCCAGCAGGGTGTATAAAAATTCATATTTGCACTATGAACAAAATATAAAAAAGTTCTCTTAACATTGTTGCAGGGAACGATAGTAAATTTCCAAAATAAATATTGAAAAACTCAGAGATGTGTTCAGCTCATGAGAGATGCCCTTAGCAACCCAAAGTCGCCTCTTCCATTTTTATATAAAGTGTTAATGTTTCAAGGGAATATAATATGAAGTCACCCACATTTCATTTTCATTGTTTGGGTTTTATTGCAAGGGGTGATTGCGCAGGTATGTTTTGGTTAATTGCTAGTGTTTTTTGAAATATGTTTCCTAGTTTTAAGCTTTTTATTTTGCAAGAATGTAGTTTTGACATATTACTGCTTGTAAGCACGTGGCCCTTCATTCCCGCCAATTTAGTGTGTGTCCAAGAATCACAGGCATTGGCATGTGCCAGGCTGAGCTCTGGGTACTATCATGATTTTGCAACAATCAGTAACATGCCATAGCTTAATTTTATTTACCGAAATCTAACTTTTCGTTTAGTACCTGGAGGCACCACCCCACTTTCCCCAGGAGTAGTATCGGTCAGGAGCACAACTTCCATGTAACTTAATTTTACGCGAATACGTATTTTACAGCCTAGCCCATCTAGCGGGCGATAATGGCTAAGGCTTGTGTAACTTGTTCCGCATGAATACACGACTTATGTAATTTGTGCAATGTGAAATATACATGTGTTAACATAGAGAATGTGTTATTTTTTTTACCATTGATTTCTCTGAATCTATGGGCGCAGTACTCCCCACAAACTGGCTTCCAGAATATTTTCTATTAGTCTCATTTGGTCAACTTAGCCAAAATTGTGCTTATCCAGCTAATTAAGACATGTGGGTCAGCCTGAATAGCCCCACAATGTCCATGTATGTAAGCTTCAGGCACGAGGGATCTGACTAATTTTTGGGACGATTCAATAATCATCACCGAGGGAACGAACTGCATCCGAGCAGACGACCACATGGTCTTGAGATCACTAGTATCATCATCACGACACCACTTGCCAACAGTGTCTGGTGCCCATGTCGGGTTATCTTCACATTAGAATAATTCCTGTACTTTGTCACAGCCCCTTAAAACCAGTACACACCTGACCAACAGCATTATACTATTTTTATTTAGCATTTACTGTAAACCCGGCCTAGTCATTGTTAACACTGTTACACTTTTTCAAGTGTGCTGTGTCAAGTATTTGAGGAATTACAAATAAGAAATGGGAAGCTAATGAAAATGAATTAGTTGTATTGCGAATTTAAAAAAGAAAAGGGAGATTTTATTTGGAATTACAAACAACTGAATCAGATTCGTCATGCATTATCTTTCTTCTTGTGTCACTTTTATAGCTTATTTGTACATCTCACAATATTTCCATTCATCTTCCACAAAAGAGTATAATAAAATAATTTCTTAAATGTCAGCATCCATTAAATAACATCACAAAATCACAAATAAAGAATTTAATAACATTACACGAATAATAATGATACTGCAAAGCCAATCTAATATTTTCACAACTTCTAAAAACTTTGCGAACTCTGAAAAATTTATTTGGCAAAAAAAGTTTATCATGGAACATTAATGTGTTTGAGGATACAAAGTCTTTGCAGTTTCCAAATTCGGTTTTGCAAATTCAAACATTGGTGGACCATAAATAGAAACAAAAAGTGAAAAGTGCAAACTGAAGAGTTGCAATGTCCATTTGTGGAACAAGCCCCAAGATTGAATGCATTGCAAAATTCGCCAGAAAATTATAATGTAATGACGCATCTCCTTGGTGCACTAAGGAAAACACTTACTTCCACAGTCACCAAGTGAGTCAGCTGATGGTCTCGCTTTCGGCATTCCACATGGGTAACACTAGCGCAATCCTGTGGTTCGGATGCCAAGCACATGTGTTCCAACGAAACACCATATGTTGGGAGGCAACACCATTAAATGCAATGCCAGCCAACCCTCGTCCAATACATATACATTTTACAAAGAGCACTTTATTTTCACATTTTCAAGGGTACATGTCTCCCTTACTAATCGCTGTTCACCATAAGTCGCATTTACATTTTTTTTTCTTGCTTTTCCATACCAAATCACCTCTTAGTTTGTAACATACTCTCATATACATGTTGTATGTATGGATTGTAATCTGACAGTGATCCAGATAGAATCATTATGGATTAGTGGAACCATATGTTCAGCTAACATGGTTTGCTTTATGAGATCTTTATGATGTTCATTTAAGATGTGCTTCATAGCATCCTGATGTTCAAGTACCACTTATTTGAAAGTGTCCAACTGTACAAAATTTGCACTAAACACTCTGTGATGTGTCGACACATTTGTGTTGTGACGAGTGGTGCTTCTTGGTTTTTCATCTACTTAAGATTCGCATATTTGTCTACTGCGCCATTGAGATTAGAATAACCAGTTGAAGATCTTTGGAATTGTAATTACCAAATGTACAATATTATTGTTTGCTAGGAATGAATTAACCAAATTATAATTAATTATGTTTATGTAATTATATTTACAATTCAATAACGATTGTTATGTATTTACTACTAACATGTTAGGATATACATTTTGTATTAAGTTGGTTTGGGTTCGCGGCCGCTTGGGGCGCTGTACAGAGTTAGGAGTTGCGCGCCTTAGTGTGTGGCGAGAGATTTGTCTGCGAGTTAGGGATTTGGGCAGTGTGCACGGGCCAGACATGAGGTGTAGTTACTGCTAGGTTAGACAATGGCGTAGGATAGTTGGCTTGGTCTAAGCGGTCATACCAAATTTTCTTTGGAATGATAGTGTGTATCATATACGTTGGAGTAAATATATGGACTGTATTGTGAAATTGACGAAGATTTATGCGAAGAGAGAATATAAATAAGATTGTGAGACAATTTAGAAATCGTGGACTGTTTTGTTCTCCGTTTTGATAGAAGTCGACTGTCCTTCATTGCTGATAGGGATCTTTGTTATGGAGAACAAGATTTCACCGTACCTCGAGGCTCTGTTTGCCTCGTTGCCGAATATAGCCTCACCCTATTTGTCAACGAATGCTTGCCAGCTGCCGGCGAGTTCTGCTGTCCATAAAGGCAGAACATTCAACTTTGCTGTATGACTACAGGCATCTACATTTAAGGGAGGGAAACTGTCTTTTACCATGTGCGCCGAAGGAAACAAGGTACTTTACTGCATTTTGAACTTATGGGGTGTGGTGTGTTGTAGCTGTAGCCTTTTCTTTGCTCAACAAGTTACTGCTCTTGACCTACAAGTAATTGTTCTTAAACCTGCCTCAGTTTGCAGCAAGTTGGGGAGGAGTGTAATGTGATAATTTCACGATGTTGTCAGTAAAGAGAAAATGAGGATTCACGAACAATATTACAAAAAAAAGGGCATCCAGACCATCTATAGATATACTTCATTTCATATAAGTTGGCCAGATTCTGACAGTCAGTGAGTGGCAAATTGACTTCTTCCAAACAAACAACGTGCCATTTACAAAATCCTGTATCAACTGATGCACGAACGAACAAAAGTTAATGTTATGTTGGCTATTCTGAGTGTACTGCCGACGCACATTAGACAATCTGAAAATAAGTGATAAGAAAATACTACCTAGATTAATTAATACATTTTATTTTATCTGGTCATAAACCAGCTGTTTTTAGTGTTAGAAACTAAACTTCATGCTAAAGTAGAAATGTATACGTGTTCAAAATTAAGACATGTTAAATCTATCCGTATCCAAGTGAAACGCAATTTCAAATCCTTTTTTCACATCTTAATCGCCCCTCTCCAACCCCGCTTTCATTACGTGCTTGATATTAATTCCAAAAGCATACGGAAATATTGAATAATGTTGTTGAATTATTTTTTCTAATAATTTAACGAAATATTTTTTTAATTCGTGTCATTCCGAGTCGGTAATAGAAGAACAGTCAACTTTTAAAATATGCTATCTAGTGAGCAAAATAAGGAGCTCAGACTTCGCTCCAGACAGGATGTGCGCGCTACGTATCCAATTTTTCCTGAAGCATTACCAGTCACAAAAAAAAGAAGTGTTCCATGTGTGACATATAAATAAATTTACGAACAGATATCAATAATTTTATTTTTCGCGAGCTCTGCATAATGTTTAAAGTAACATATATTTCGTGTACAGTGTTTACGAACGACCCTACACATGCCCTCCAAACTCCGTTTCGAGGCCTCTCTTGCAGCCTGCCACACAACCCAAGTAGTTCACCAATTGCAGCACGAAGCAGCACCTCCTGAACGCGCTGACTCGTCGCATCAAAGTCTTCACTTGACGCACCAGTTGATGGTGAATGGATACATAAACGAAAAGTAAACATTGGCGCGGCGATCATCAACTGTAAAGAATGTGGAGATGGACTAAAGCTATAGCCATTTTTACCATTTTTTATGTAGCTACCTGTGGATATTTTTTATACGATTGCGTGGTTGTTTTGGCTTTATGTAATACATATATTAACCTGCATAAAAGTTGAAGTATGCTATTGGCCGACAAAATCTTTAATATAATTTTTTAACTATTTTTTGTATACTGTGCTGTTGTGTTGGTATAGCACTTTTAAAGAAAGTAAATATAAAAAAAATATTGAATGGACATCTTGTTGATAATGAGTTCAAAATGGCCAATAATAATATGCCAGTGTTGGTTCAGGTGTCAGGAGAGAAGGAATGTTAGTGTTTATGCAAACATTTGTTAACTTCCTCACGGAGCGACCCAGTTTGAGACATGTGTTAGCACAGCTAAACTCATTGCTGATCAAGATTGTACATGGTGTATCTTTCGATTTTCCCAAAACTAATATGATCCATTGCTATTTATACAGATTGAGCCAAAAAGATGTACCCAATTTCAGACATTTATTCCACAACAATGGTTACAGCTAGAAAACATTGAATTACTTCACAGGAAAGGGAAACTGAAACAGCTATTTTTCAGTGTGTTCTAAAAATTACATATTCAAGCTGGCGGCTAAAATATGCGACACACTCTGCAAGACGATTTCTGAATGCTTCCATCACCCGCTGGGCCATGTCTGCAGGAAACTTCCTGGCGAATAAGCATCCTTAATTGCTTTCACAATTTGTGGCTGTAGTGTGTACATATTTCAGTGTGTTTCAATAATGACATCTTCAAGGTGGTGGCCACCATGTGTGACACTCTGCGAAACGATGTCTGAATGTGTCCGTAACTCACTGCATCATTTCCAAGGCTATTGTTGAGTGGTAGGGGAAGGATTGTGGGGTGATAGGGTGGGGGTGCTTCGACACATCACAGTATGTAACATTACAGTTGGCAACATGCTTCAGTCAGGTGTGCACTGTGCTTACGCTGTCTAAATGTTTTTTTACAAACAACAAATCCATCATTGCTATACAACACACCTTCCGAAGACACTTCAACATTACTCCTATTGGTTTACGTGAACCACGCGTTCACGAGCTCCTTTGTGCCCACTCTGACTGCTGCATTCGTTTCAACCGCTCAAGCTACACCACACCAACTGGTTTGTAGGCCAGAGAGAGTGAAAAGTGCTACAAAATGTAATTTAGCAGTGTTCATAATCTCAAAAAACATAAAAAGACCGTCGTCACATACACAGCCACAGCCAGGGATGTTTTCATGGTATACTTGGCAATGCTGTGGCTAGTGCATGATGCATGATCAAAAGTGCAATACAAACGTTTATGAGATAATGTAACAACTTTTAAACGCGTATTTATGTAATAAAAATTATGTTTTCGTATGTTTTAATTTAATTCATATAAATTTTCATCACATAACCATCTTTCAGTGTTATGTTGTGTTTCATCTTTTTCGTCGCTTGGCTTCGGCTTTCGCCACTGGTGGCGGAAGCCGACTCCATACTCGCCCCAGTTCATCTCAGCACCTGAACGAGACCGACGGTGTAAGTCTCTCGCTCCGCCAGGCCCTAAGTACCGGCATCTAGGCTGAACTAATTTTTAACTGCAATAGTATAAGATTAATTACCAGAACATTTGCATTCTATTTAAAGTACTGAGGGGAGAGCCATCGTACTCTCATTGGAGAGTTCTTAACGGAATCGCATTTTCAACATAAAACCACGTGTTTTTCGCCACATAAGGGCTGAGGCCATTTTGTATATCATTCATGCATTTATTCATCTGTAAACAGACGATGAATAAACAACTCAAAAAGTGAAATAGTGTTAAATCATGATACGGCAACTTTGTTAGCTTCACCAGCCTTTTCAGTAATATAGTTCAGCCGTACGAGACGACCGACAGTCTCGCCATCCTATGTAAAGAGTGCAACTGTAAATGTGCGACAACCAAGCAAATAACTGATGGAAGATTCATCAGGGCCCCTGGGCCGTCGACCATACGACCCTCAATTCATTAGTTCACCACTGAGCCTTGGTGCCAGGAAAAAATCCAACCTCCAACCCACTCCAGTAACCGACCCCACATCATGGTGATGTTCAAAATCGGAAAACAGTTCGTAAGTGGGTTGCGACATTTAGACAGATGGGTTCAGTACTGAAGAGAAAGTCTCCAGGCCATACTCGGACAGCACAGACAGCTATAAACATATGAGCTGTGAGGGAATCAATTGTTCAGTCGCATAGACAGTCAGTACGCAAACATGGCATCATCTTAGACATGTACAACACGTCTGTGAGAAGAATTTTGCATAAATACCTGCAATTTCATCTTTGCAAAGATGGTGGTACATGAACTTGCTGAGAGAGACTGAGCATGCTGTAGGAAATTGTGTAGGACAATCCTTCAAGCCATTCAACAAGACACTGTCGACACATGCAGCAACGAGGCCCATTTTCACCTTAGTGGGTGCATGAAATAGCAAAACTTTCGCTATTGGGCTGAAACAAACCCTCGTCAACTTCATAAGAGACTTCTGCACAGTGATAATGTGATGGTTTGATGTGCTATTGCAGAATTTGGTGTTGTAGGCCCTTATTTTTTTAAGGAGCGAGGAGAAACAGTTAACGTCACTTGTGACCATTACATCGAAATGTTGGAAAACTTTTTGCAACATCACCTGGAAGAAATTGACGTGAGCGATGCCTGGTTTCAGCAGAATGGGGCAACAGTGCACATGGTTTGGTCATCGATGGAAGTTCTACAGGAAATTTTTCTATGAAAGGTGATATCTCTATGCGGTAATATTCTTGGGTGGCCAGCACATTCGCCAGATCTCACTCCATGTGATTTCTTCTTGTGGGGCTATCTCAAATCAAAGGTGTAAACACACCGACCTCAAACCTTGGAAGTACTCAAGGGTCCATACATTGTGAAGCTGCTGCTATTCCTCAGACATAGCCCAGTGAGTCGTGGAAGCATTCCGAAATCGTCTCGCTGAGTAGGTCGCAAATGGCAGCTGCCACAATGAAGATGTAGTTTTTAAAACACACTGAAAAAAAATCCTGCTTGTGTTTCCCTTTCGTGTGAAAAAAAATTAATATTTTCTGTTACCAATGTTGCAGAATAAATGTTTGAAAATGGGCATATATTGTTGGCTCATCCTGCATTATTGCGTTATGTTGTAAGAGCCAATTAACATCTATGATTTTTTATTCCTGTATTTCGTCTGAATCTAGTTTAATAACTGTAATTTTATTTTCCTGCGTTGGTAGGTTTACCTTGGTTTGGCCTAAGCAATCACTTATTCAGGGTTGCTAACTGTACTGTCTGTCCGAATTCTGAAAAATTACTAGGATATAGCCTACTATTTCAGCACATATTAAGATGTGGGGTGCGACAGTATCTATTTATGCGACTTTATTACATTAATACACACACACAGAAATGCAAATAAGGCGATCATATTGCATACTCATGTCACCCAAGTTGCTTCAAAATATGTTGGTTTGATAGCTTGCATTTTTCTAGTGACCAGCATAGCAGCACATTTTACTCTACTATGCTTTGGTGTTTCCCTGTTGTTGGTCAGGCGTATTTGGGCACAGCTGGTACCAATGGTATTGCTCAAGTTGACAGACATGGTAGCATGACATGCTGTGATAGCTGCTGGTAGCCTTTGTGGCAGGTGGTTGTAAAATATAACTTGCACTCTAGTCCATAGTGTGAGTTTGCATCAGTCACTGTCAGTCAACTGGGTTAATGGGCAGGGTGCCCTTGTATTGTTTTTGCTGTCGCTCTGTTGTGGACTACTTCGGGGCACTATCACTTGTAGCATGTGCATTAGGTTGTGGCATTTGTGTATCTGGCTGACCAGCTTTATTTACAGCTACAAACTTTAGTGAAGCTCTGGGAAAAATGTGAATTAATGTTCTCCTTCTCTCACACACACACCAACCCTCCCTGCACTACCATTTGCCTCGTCTCCTTCCAGCCAAAAGCCAGCAAGCAGCCATATATACACACAGAAGTACCGCATGACGAAGTGGCATGGATTCGACTAATGTCTGAAGTTATGCAGGAGGCAATTCTCACCATGAATCCTTCAGGGCAGTCCACAAATCCAAACTGCGCCAATTTGAGAAAGGGTTGCACATCTCTCACATTTAATGATTCTCATCAGTCATCATTTGTCCCATTCTTTCACAATCTTTTTCGATGTCGAAGATGTGATGTTTTACCGGATTCCCGATATTCACGGTACACTCGTGAAATGGTCGTACGCGAACATCCAAATGTTATCGCTACCTCGGAGATGCTATGTCCCATCTCTCGTCCGCCGACTATAACACCATGTTCAAACTCACTTAAATCTCGATAACCTGCCATTGTAGGAGCAGTAACAGATCTAGCTGCCGACCTCATTGCGTTAATGTGATAGGTTACATACATCTGTTATTTGCATACGCATGTCTATACCAGTTTTTTTTGCTCTTCAATGTAGTTACATCACTTGTAAAGTTGTGTTAACGGTTATGGCTATTTGTGTTTTTTTCCATCCAGTTTCATGTCATGCACATTTACCTGCAAGTTATAAGTATTACCACCATTGTACATCGTAATGTGACTCACAGTATACACATTTGTTGTCTTCGTTAAGAACAACAACTATTGGTCAATTACTTGTGTTTGTGTGGACCGAGACATTTAATTTACTTATTGTAATATTTGCAATGTCTGAAAAATGTAAAAGCAATAGTCGCATGCATAGCGAAGCTAGATAAATGGTTAGAAGTGTAATCCAGTTTTGCGATAAAGAAAAGGAAGGTGGTAATGTGATGATTCCTACTCAGTGTACAACAAAACACACTTCAGCTGCAACCAGGACATCAGAAGGTTTTTTTTTTTAAAGATTAATAAAGAGGGCAGTATAGCATCTAGCAGCAGAACAGAATTGTCAACTTCTGGTAAGAAGAGGAAAACTGCAGACAGGAGAATTCAGTACGATTGTTTTGATGGTGGAGTGANAAAAAAAAAAAAAAAAAAAAAAAAAAAGCAACACCCACTTGCAGGCAGTGTTGGCAAAATAAATTAAACCCAATAGAGTACATCTGGAGCATGGTAAAATCCCACATTGCTAACAAAAATGTTAATGTTGCGAACTCTGCAATGAACTCATTCTGCGACAGACAGTTTTTCACCAGCAGACTGGGGAAAAAAAAAAAAGAAACAACTTGATTATGTGAAAAAACTAGAAAACGATTATTGGGTAAATGATAAGACTAATGGAGGAGGATATCCTCAAGTTTTGGTGAACTTACAAAGTAGTAGCAGTAGCAGGAGTGGCAGCGACAGTGACAGCACAAGTGATGGCAACATTTTCGGAGTGGAGGTACTGATGTAAGGTACATTTTTAGCATTGCTGCACCTTAACAGTTATTGAACAAGAAATATGGTGTCGCTGTAACTAACATTCGACAATAACATATATTATATGCTTTTGTCTTAAAAATCAACTATGCTCCTTTGCCGGCTGGTACTGATGGTCTCTTGAATTTTGAACTAAGTATGTGGGGAGGGCCTTCCCGCCTGTCTACTGATACCCCTCCTACACTATCATGAGGCGACCTTGCAACACCAGCGCTCCTACCACCTCTACCCAGAGCTACAGTAGATTTTGTCGCACAGTACTGCACGATGTGGTATTTGAGGTATGGTGTCATTCTGCATCACATGTGGCACTGACAGCAGATCTTAGAAATCTTTTAAACCTGGCAAAAAATATGGAATATAAGGCAGGTTGAACTCCAGTTAAACTGTCTCTAAAAAAGTATTCAACATGCCTTTATTTTGGGAGATGGTGGTAATATCAGTTTGTTAAACTTATTTTTCTGCCCACAAGAACCTCTGTATCTTCTGTATCTCATTGAATAGGTAAAACTGATGTTTCCATGTAGTGTATGTACTTGTGTACTAGTACGTGGAGGGGAATTTATGTACTAACTGTGACCAAAACACAATGTATTCAGCAACTGACTACTACCATCATTTCGCATCGTCTAAAATTTGGTTCCATGCGACAGAATCCAATATTTCTTATCAACACTGTAGCATTGAAAAGCAGGTTTTAGACTAGATCAGGAATCGTGCAGGAGTCCTCAATTCCCTGAGCAGGGAAGATAGGAAATTCCACTAACATCCTGAGCATTTGCACTTGGGATTCGGTGCTTCAATTTCAGGGTGAAATACCATGTATACAAAAACAATGAAGTTTGTACTATATCAGGATTGTGTAGCACTGAATTAGCATGTGATGGCTATGTTTGCATGAACAAGCTATCTGTGAAGTTCGCGAGACAATGCAAAACGCATTCGTGCTCCTGGCAGGTCGCATTGTGAAAGTCAGGTGCAGGCACTGCAGCGCGCTGGGCCACATGTGTTTAAATTTGTGAAATGTAAATTGTTCAGTAGACACAGATGTGGAGTGAAAACGACTGCCATATATAGCACCCTAAAGGGTATTTGCTAAACAAAACAGTTCACAGGACACATTCACTATTTGAATGCAAGGAATCGTCCAAATGAATGCATTGGCCCAGACATTCTGCCCACCGCATGATGCGCGTCGATGCAGCTGATGTGATGACGTAACAGTGGTAGTCAGACTATGTTGGGCGTCGTCTATATTATGGTGTCTTGAGCGTTTTTGGAGCTTACATCCGCTTCTAAATAGTGGACAATTAATTATATAAAATCAATAAATTTTTATACTTCTTTCGAATTATTTATCTTTAACCGTTCCAAAATTTTCAGTGTTTGCACACATGTTGCCTGAAAGGAACACCGTTCTTTTGTTTCAGCAGAAATAGTACACAACAGTGACTTCATGAAGGGCACAGCAATGTTTTGAGGTTATGCAATGCTGTTGGAGGACGGCGGCGGCTGCATGGCGAAGTACGTAGCGCAGATAATCGTGCTGGGGGCGCAGGTGGTGGGGCGCGCCTTCGCGCGGGCCTTGCGCCAGGAGTTCGCGGCAAGCGAGCAGGCGGCGCGGCGGGCCGGGGGCGGAGCCCAGGGCGCGAACCAAGCGGCCGAGAACGCCAGGTCGGGCATAACCGTGGAGGAGGCGCAGAAGATCCTGAACGTGGAGAGCCTGGACGCGGAGAAGATCAAAGAGAAGTCCGAGTACTTGTTCAACATCAACGACAAGAGCAATGGCGGCTCGTTCTACCTGCAGTCGAAGGTGTTCCGCGCTAAGGAGCGACTGGACGAGGAGTTGAGAACTGCCGGCAAGGGCAGCAGCGGCAAACCTCCGCCCAGCGAGCAGACGTAGCGCACTCTGTAGCGAGACTGTAGACCAGACAGAGTAACAGTCCTTACTGCATGTGATGTTGCACGTGGACGGTAACTCAACTATAACTGGCTCGAGTTAGTATGTGCCAGCGAACATTTCAGGAGAAACTCTTGCAATCTGAGGAAGGCAATAGTGCCCATCTAGTTTGTTGTTATTGGTGGATAAGCAGCTACTATTTGTGGATACTCCCCTCCTTTCAAATTGATAGTAAATGATTTTTGCTGTGTGTGTAGTTTATTTTATAAAGAGGTTAAGAGCAATAATTTCGAGTGATGTGATTGAATGCAACATTCACTTGGCCCCATACATGGTGAAATTTTGGCTAATCAGGGAATGTTGTTATTATTATTAATTGTCATCTATTCACCTTATGATACTATTCACAGGTTATTTTTTTTAATTATTCCAGTTATAAATGAAGTGCCATTAAACAGTACAGTCTTCAAAAGACCTAAGGGCCATCATAAACATCTCTGAATTATCCATCATTGTTAACTACGTATGCAATTGAAGAGCGTAATTTATTGTAGATGAAATTGATGTTCTTTGTTTTCTAGCCAAGTGATTGCTACAAAAGAAAGTAAAGAGTTAACTACCATCAGTGCATGTTGCAGGTTAAGTTATGTCTGGTTATGTGTGATTTACAGTGACACATGTAACTTTGCTTGTACCATTTAAGTAAAAGTGCAAATCCTAAAGTACTGAATGGGAGTAATTTATTTTTGTTGTGAATGTCTGTAAAACGTTGTACAGTATAATTTGTGTACAGAGTTGGAAGTTTTGTGATGAAGAGTTTGTACAACAAAAGCGAAATGTTAAACTTTTTTGCATTTTTGGGTAAGTTGTTGTTTTCTGTGTGTGGCCGGCAGGTCACTCTGTACTTTCAGCTGCGTGTAGTCTGAAATAGCTACGTTGTTTGCTCGAAGCAGTTCCTTGTAGGGTAACTAGAACACATTTGTAACTTCAGGAAAGCATACACATGCGAAAACATTAACATGTAAACACCAATAATGAGATTGATCATTTTAATGAGTTCACTTTCTGAAGGTGGACAATGGGGTAAAAGTTATCAAAAGAGTTTGTTTATTCAGGTTGTTATGATGAAATAAATGTACAGTATAAATCAGATTACAGTAACTATTTATTTTTAGTTGAAGTACCCTGTGGTCGCCATGAAGATGTAGCAGCAGACACAGTTTTGCTGACAACTGATGGACATAGATTTAAAAAAATTGCCCATGTTAACACACTTTTTTAATGTTTAAGCATGCTAAATGTGAACATCAACAAAACACAGGAAGTACCTAGGCATGTGCATTGTGAAAATACAGCAAGTTTTACAACAACATTGTATAATGTCTTCGGCACTGCGAAGTATCATTAGCAGTTTTTGTAAATCATGTTCAGTCTGACTTCAGTCATGAGTTGCAACAATATTACTATTAAAATAAGTTTACCAAGTCGTAAACTGTTTTTTATAATTTTCTGCCCACTGCTTACTAACGAGACAATCATACGACATCCTACATGATACCTCTATGGTTATACTTAACTAATAGGCCTACAACCCAAGTTGGACATTCTTTGGTTTACCGAAAACCATGCTCTGCAGGTAATTATAAAAAATTGTGACTTTTCTAAAGAATTTGAAAAAGATTTTAGAAAATGGTATGAATCAAGATTACTAATCATACTGAATTATAATATCACGTAGGTCGGTTACGTTTGCCGTACATGCTAAGTATTGCAGTAGTGAGGAGGACTATGAAGATCAGTAAAATTGCGGGGTAAAGGTCATAAAAAAATCTAGACAAATACCACCGCCAGAAATGCCTAATTGCACCAAATTGTCAAATGTAAGCAAATGGCTCTAGAAAAGCAAATTGACGCAAAATATGCGCCAGAGGGCACACCAACTTTCTTACTTAATACATTGTTACCAGATCTGTACAAAGCAGGTAGGCTAAAACATATGAAGCATCACAATCGTTCGTGCATTGGCAAGCAGAATCGTACAGATTTTGTGTGAATTCAATTGGAGCCAAATCCCAACAGTTGCAAACCTCTAATAAACAAAATGCACACACCTGCTATCATCATCATCATCTTCAAAAAATTGTAAATATACTCATCTTGCGACTGAAAATGGCACAAACGCTGACAGCATTATGCAGAGAAAATAGCACATGCAACCCAAATAGTTGTTGCATTGCATTGGTAAAGTGTACNAAACGCTGACAGCATTATGCAGAGAAAATAGCACATGCAACCCAAATAGTTGTTGCATTGCATTGGTAAAGTGTACGGAAACAAGCATTAGTCACTCGCAAATAAAGGCAATACACGGGTTCTTTTTAACCATGTTGCTGGCCAAAAAGTTTTCTGAACACCACATAGCACCTTGTTTCATTACTTATTGCAGGTACAGTAAAACCTCATTTATCCGGACTAACTGGGACCAAAGGCAATCCGGGTAATAAGCAAAACAAAGCCTTAAATAAGCAGACTTACAGTTTATTACGATAAAAAACTATGTTTTGTAACAAAATTAAACCGAATTGTTTAAAAGACATTATAAAAAAATATAAAAATAACTTTTCACATAATTTCTTAACAAAGAATTGTCCACTGTCTTCTGTTTCAAACACGTGTGGCGTTTCAATAAAGCACGGTCGTGCAAACGCTTTATCACTAATAGTTCAGCTGGAGTGGTGTCGGGCTGACGCTCCAAGTACGCCATGATGTTTGTCAGCTGGTCCGCAATATCTGCATGTGTCGTCCGTTGTTGCGGTGTGATCGCTCCCTCCTCGTCCACGTCATCTTCTTCCTCACTGTCTGCTGTAGATGTGCATGCCGCTACAATTTCTTCTTCCATCAGTGGCAACATCTGAACACCCACTTATTGTTCCTAACATTTGCAGAAGGTTGTCTGCAGCCACTTGCACCAAATCATAGCTTGCCATTTTGTTTGTAGCACAAATAGCTGGCCACAGTTTTTTCCACGACTTTTTCAAAGAGCTTTTTGTGATGCAATCCCAAGCGTCAGCAACCATGTAAATAACATCTTTGATATTGATTGATTTCAACAAATCAATCACACTTTTTTCCCCTTCCTCTTCAATTATTTTACTAAGCCGTTATTTTCTGTAAACTCTTTTGATGTTTTCAAGGACTCCCTGGTCCATAGGCTGCAGCAGTGGGGTTACGTTTGGTGGAAGAAATTTCACTTTAATTCCTCCACTCACGAGTTCTTGTTCTCCCGGATGAGACGGAGCATTGTCAATCAGTAAAATAGCTTTTTCTGGTAAACTATTTTCTTTCAAGAATTTTCGAGCTTCAGGAACAAAGTTATTAAAACACCAATTCTTAAACAAAAAAAATGTCCATCCACGCACTTTTTTGTGGTCGGTAAACCACTGGCAACGTATTGTGGTTCACATTTTTTAGCGTTCTGGGATTCTTGGATTTCCCTACAACGACAAGAGGAAACTTATGTTTCCCTGATGCATTGCTACAAGCCATAGCAGTTAGCCTATCTTTGTTTTTCTTGTAGCCCTTAGCCGAATCTTCAAGCTTTGATGCTAACGTTTTGCTTGGAAGAATCCGGTAAAAAAAGCTCAGTTTCGTCAGCAGTATAAACTTGATCGGGTGTCAATTCTTCAGTTAAAACAAATTGTTTGAAGTCCTTTTTAAATTTTTCAGCGGCAGTAACATCACTAGACAAGCTCTCTCCAGTCAGAGTAAGTTGGCGAATACTGTGTTGGTTTTTAAAACGCTCTAGCCACCCCTGGCTAGCAGTGAATTCTAGGTCAGGATTCGGTAACTTCTTGTTTAAGCTCAAAGCTTTTTGGACCAAGATCGGTCCAGATATAGGCAAACCACATTCTCGCTGAGCACTGTAACACATGAATAGTGCGTCGTCTAATGCTTCATTTTTTACAGTTCCTCTGCTTTCCAAACTGTTTTTACATATCATTTTACAACTAAAATCTTCAATTTATTTTCTTTGCTTCTTCTAGTTGGACAATGTTAAAGTTCCAACTCCCAATTCAACAGCTATTTTTTTCAATGTTTCTCCTTTATCAATTCGATTAATAGCATCTAACTTTTTATCCATTGAAACCACGACCTTCTTTCGCTTCGATGCCATTTTAAACTTGTACGTACACTACAATACACTCCCAAACACTTTGATAAAAAACAAAAACAATATCCGGTTGAACCACACACAATAAACAAAATGACAAGTGCCATTTGAAAACAGTAGGAAAATCGAGGAGATTGAGGGAGGGGAAGTGATGGGTAGGGATTCAAGGTCAAGTCAAAGCTATTTATAGCTGGGGAGTCAATCCACTTCATATTACATATTATCTATGTGAAAATTAAATTTAAAACATCCGGAGATCCGGATTAATGAGGTTTTACTGTACATGCCTTGCAGTATCATAGTGATGGAAAATAATCCACATCCGATTGAATTACCGGTAACACTGTGTTCTAGTAAATACTCAAAAACACAAGCCGAAATATAGGTTGTAACTGATAANCGATTGAATTACCGGTAACACTGTGTTCTAGTAAATACTCAAAAACACAAGCCGAAATATAGGTTGTAACTGATAAATCGGACATGTTCACTCTCAAATTTAACAATTCTCAACTCCCTACACACTCAAACTTCGGCACACTAATTAGATATAACGCTTCACACCATGATATTCAAAAAGGTTCGTGAGCATTCACCATGGTCTGCACTATCCAAAATCTGCATTTAAACTAACGTTAAAACATGTTGAAATGTCTGAAATAATTTGCATCTTTAACATTTATTTTGTTCATGTCAGTTTGTCTTTATGGGACGTAAAGGAACCTGGCAGAACATCTCGACACGTGGTATTACGTCCACTTTTTTAACATAATCTACTAACTGAATTACAAGGCACTGGGGATTTCCAACATGGTAAACTGTGCAAAAGTCATATATATTTATNCATAATCTACTAACTGAATTACAAGGCACTGGGGATTTCCAACATGGTAAACTGTGCAAAAGTCATATATATTTATAAATATCATACTGGTGTGACATACTTAACGAAAAGTCACGATTATTCATAACAGCGCATGTACACAAGTTTTGAATGCGATCTTACCCATGTGCTACAAATTAGTGTTCCAATTTGTGAATTGCCTACTAATCCTTGCCAACGTATTTGTTGTCATGAAAATTAAACTTAAAGAGAGAGCATTTTGTGAAGCTACTGGGGTACCTCGTTGGCAGGCTAACATGAAAACATTGGCGACTGCATTTTCTTGAATTTGTACAGCTTAGTAAGTATCATGGTGATGGCTTTTTGTTAAAATGCTTAATGTTGCAATGAGACATGCCTTAGCCATCTGTCATCTACGAGACAGCGTACTGCTAAGCAATAGAGAGTCGGTGCAGCTGTTATCGACAGCATTGGGACTTTGACTAAACTTGTGAGAATATGCATGAATACACGCCAAGACTTGTAGTAAACCCCATTTCTGTGGGTTTGTTTTTATTTAATTTCCTGCTCACAGTGTGCAAAATATGAAATGGAGCTCAAGAATTCATGCCAGTTGGGTGATAGCCAGTAAATTTTTTTAATGGGAGAATTATTTTCCCACTTGGATTGTCATTGGGTGATAGGAATGGTGCATGAAGGTGATTGGCATGGGGAATGGCACTATATGGTGTTGTTGGATGATTCACGTTTGTGGTTAGGTGAAAACTACTGCATTTGAGTCCTATGAACTGTACGTGCTTCAGGCTTTTTAATTGTTTATGTNCCTGCTCACAGTGTGCAAAATATGAAATGGAGCTCAAGAATTCATGCCAGTTGGGTGATAGCCAGTAAATTTTTTTTAATGGGAGAATTATTTTCCCACTTGGATTGTCATTGGGTGATAGGAATGGTGCATGAAGGTGATTGGCATGGGGAATGGCACTATATGGTGTTGTTGGATGATTCACANTGGCATGGGGAATGGCACTATATGGTGTTGTTGGATGATTCACATTTGTGGTTAGGTGAAAACTACTGCATTTGAGTCCTATGAACTGTACGTGCTTCAGGCTTTTTAATTGTTTATGTAATCTTAATTATGAGGTACAAAAGGAGTGGAGTGCGGAGATTGGGGCAGCTATTAACATTGAGGTCTTGAGAGCAGATGAGGGTGAAGTGAGGTGAGTATGGAACAGTGCCAGAATGGAAGGACGGAGTGAAACTGGAGATCCCTGAGAAAACCCACCGACCAGTGGCATCGTCCTGCATGATCCCCACATGTGAAAATCTGTGAGTGACCCTGCCGAGAATATAACCCGGTTCACTTAGGTGGGAGGCAAGTAGTCTGACCACTACACCACCGCAGCCTCTCATTAGTAAAGGAAATCACATTAGATATATTTGCATTCCACCTTTGCTGGAACCTTTCTGAAAATAGAAAGGGTTAAATTACTGCAGACCATCCATCAGGATATTCCAGTTAGCTGTGCCATCGTACAGGACGAAAACAAAGAATGTGCTCAAATGACAGGTGAAACAGCATAATTGTATGCCCACAGAGGTGAATAATTTGTCAGGAAATGCTGTTTATTATTTCTGTAATGACATACTGTTGTGTGTCGCTGGTCTGTGTTGACCTTGGCCAATCCCGAGCGAGTGGAATAGGACAGAGAAGTTATATGATAACGGGCGGCAAGTCAATGAAATGTTTTGAATGGCAGGCGAGTAATAAACCAAGAAACGCATATCTGTTACACAAAACATCCTGCCGCACGCTCTTGACCTTGATTGTATTGAATTTCCTTTTTTCTGAAAATTGCTCTGGCTTACTGACTGACCTCGTTTCTCTCAGCATGACTCAGGCTGCATTGAACCTTCCAGATGGTTAGGACGATTGATATGAAAGTGACAGACCTTTTAGCGGAGTGGAATGAAGAGTTCATTGGGGTTGGGAGTTTGGGCGATTGTGCGGCATCGAGCGAAGGATGACGAGTAGAGCCAGAAGTGACCAGCGGGAGGAAAATCTGCGACTGCGAACATCAGAGCAGTGACGTGTGAGGCTGGCAGGCTGGACTATTGGACTGGATATGTGAGTAAATGACGTTGGAAATGATGGCAACAGAAAGACTGAGCATGTGGTAATGATGAGTATGAGTTAATTGACTATAACAAAACCGAGACATTAAGAAGGACGTTAATTAGAGTTGAAATAGATATTAAATATTGCTTTCGCTGAGAAATAATGTAGTTATTTTACCTTTATTAAGACCTCCATTCCTCACAAACTCTGATACGCCCCTCAGCATCTTGCAACACTGGTGTCAGAAGTGGGATTGAGGCAATTATTAAATAATAAATTGTAAATAGAGTTAGGTAATCGGATAATAATTAGTGGCATTAGAACAAATTAATTAATTGTGATTGCTGTAGGCTGAGAAATTAAGACTGTTTTCTACAAACATCACTATGAATGTTAACTAGAAAAATGTCTGCAAAACTGGAAGTACTGCGAGCATTTAATGTGGGGCTAGGTAGCCAGAAGGTAAGTGTGAGCGCACGTGTAAATAGCTTGAAAGACAATGTAAATAAACAAGTTGGTAGAGTAAATGACAACTGTAACTATACAAATTAGTAGCATTAAAAAAAGTGTGAATGAAATTGTAAATACACAAATTAGTAGTGTAAATAGCCAAATAACTAATGTAGTGAGTTAGCAGAAAAGAAAATTGAGACTGTAAATGAAAATGTAGACAGGAAAATAGAAGGCATTAGCGAGTTAGTGAATACGGGAATTGACTGTCTGGATGACAAAATTAACAGTGTAAATGAAATAGTGATGAGTGTAAAGAAAGGATGGACAGCGTTGAGAATGAATTGAAATATAAGATCAGTGCATTAGAGAAGGAATTGCACGAATCTCTTGAGCAGCGGAGTGCCACTACCATCACACGTGCAGCCGAAAAAGGTGGGGAAGCAGTACATGTCATCACTAACACAGCGACCTTGGAGGATAGCAAGCAGCTTTGCGGCATTGGTATTGCGCAGCCAGGAGTGGGGAAGGGAGTCTCAATTAAGTCTGCCCCTTACAATGGCCAGACTTCTTTTCGGAAGTACCAACACCAGTTTGAAATAGTCACCACTCTGAATGGCTGGTCGGCCGAACAGTGGGCTTACTACCTTGTGACTCTATTGAGATGCCCTGAACTCGGCATACTACAATCTCTGCCAGAGCGACATCGACTAGAGTACCCCAGGCCTTGGAGCTATGTTTCGGCGACCGGTACCTGCGACATGCCCACCATGTACAGCTGCGATGCTGCACCCAGTGACCAGGGGAGCCACTGCAGGAGTTATGGCAAGATATTGTGTGGTTGTTTCAACTATCTCTGGAAAAGTGCCCCAAGGAGTGCAACATCATCAATGTCAGCTTCGTCATCGATGCCATCGCCAACACAGAGGTGCGGCAAGCGTTATGTCTGGCTGCACCCCACAACATGCAGGACGCCCTGGCCCGAGCACTGGAAGTGGAGTCAGCGAGACAGGAGCCCGCATCCCGACGTCCAACACAAGCAGTGATGCTGAATGAAGATGAAGAGATACTAACGAAGACTATGAAGGAGTTGCAGTTAGCTTTGAGGGACATTGCTTCCAGAGTATGTGCTACAGAACTTCGCCGCCTCCCACCCAAACGGCGGGAGTGAAAGTTCAGAACCCACTTTAATGCCTTATGCGAGAAACTGGCTCACTGAGTCGGTCGGCACGAGTGGTGGCAGCGGGGGTGGTGGTGCGGCAGTGGGGGTTGCATTCTTTGCGTACTCTGCATAGTATTTTACGTCTGATTGACAATTGCATTGCATGTGTGTAGGTTTGAAATTATAACATTTATAACTCATGCATATGTTTATGTATAAAATTATATTTTTCGGGGCCCACCAAATTTTAGTCTGTGACCCACCAGTGGGTCACGACCCATACTTTGGGAAATACTGCTCTACAGGATTATGAAGATCAATGATGTGATCTTTCGGATTTGTAGTCAAGGCTCTCAGGTGGAGCCGAAGGTTGTCCACGTTGACCGACTTGCACACTACGAAGGTCCGGATGTTGCAGAGTCTGCTCAGGATGAACAGACTTGAGGAGGGGGCAGTGTTATTTGTCGCTTGTCTGCGTTGACCTTGGCCCGTCCCACACGAGCGAGCGAAAGAGGAAAATAGAGAATTTATATGATAGCGGGTGGCAAGTCAATGAAATGTTTTGAATGACAGGCGGCGAGTTATAAACCAAGAAGCGTGTATCTGGTACGCAAAGCATCCCACCGCACACTCCTGACCTTGGTAGTATTGAATTTCTGCATTTATCTGAAAAATGCTCTGGATTACTGACCTCGTTTCTCTCAGCGTGACTCTGGTTGTGTTGAACCTTCCAGATGGTCAGGGCAACTGATATAAAAGTGCGACATGCCTCCGAGCTGGAAGTTGATGAGTGGAGTGGAGTGGAGAGTTCATGAGAGTCTGGAGTTTGGGCGACTGTGCGGCATCGAGCGAAGGACAACAAGCTAGAAGAGCGATGCGTAGCATCGGAAGTGACCAGCGGGAGGGAAATCTGCGACTGCGAGCATCAGAGCAGTGAAGTGTGCGACGGGCAGGCTGGACTATTGGACTGGATGCGTGAGTGAAGGACATTACATATGATGGCAACAGACAGACTGAGCATGTGGTAATTATGAGTATGAGTTAATTGACTATAACCAAACATGGACATTAAGAAAGACGTTAATTAGGGTTGAAATATACATTAAATATTGCGCTCACTGACAATAATAGAGTAGACAGATAGATTAATGCTGTGAATAATAGTGTGAATAAATTAAAATTAAGTTAAGTTATTTTATTTTTATTAAGACCTCCATTCCTCACAAACTCGGATATACCCCTCAGGCATCTTGTAACACTATTCTCTGAAAATTAGTAATGTTATATTGACCTGAATGGTGCTCTACTCTTGTAGTACTAGAAACTTGTCTGTTTTACCTGCGTACCTAGAAACATGACTCCTATTCTAGACCTAGAAATACACAACTCATATACCTTGATTGAGATCTCAGTTATCTCAATCTCAAATGGATTGCAGTGAAATGAAAAATAGTGTTATGAAATTTATTTAACTTAAAATTAAATTTTTTGTCAATGACAGAAAATCCCTAGAAATTACTGCAGAGGTAAAATGACAAACTTGTAATTTTTACATGTGCAATCACAGGCAGACTTAAACTATTAGTTGACTTGTTATACTCCCAATACTTATATATATGTGTGTATAATAAATATATATATATATTATACACACACATAAACATTTAATAATTACATAATTACAGGATTTTATGAGTTTAGCAATGTTAGGAAGCACATTTCATATTCTCATTGAAAGCACAACCAAGATGAATAACTATTTCTATTTCACATCTTCTTAAATACGTCTCTGGCATCAATTCGGAGCTGCGGTCACTGAGCACAGGTAAAGTTCTTTTAAAAACCCAACTACAATTTACAAGTAACTTGCATTTACTACTTCATCTATACAATACACTCAAGAGAGTGGCATTCCTTAAATATAAGCACAAAAATTTCAATAAAATTGTATGTCATACTTTTAGGATTTCTGTTCAGTTATCACTTTTTAGTTTATTTTTAGACTTTATTGTGCATACAAATTGCCAAAAAAAAATAGCCAATTTTCCTGAACCATAGTGGCGGTGATCATTTTATACAGTGCTGATGTAGCTGCTACAGTATTCTCGCCTCCCTCCGAGGTGATCTTGGGTTCAAATGCCAGTAGGGTCAATGCTGGATTTTCGCATATGGTAATCATACCAAACAATGCCTGACCAGCAGGTTTTTTCAGGGATCTCCTATTTTCCCCCACCCTTGCATTCTGGCACTTCCACACTCACAGGCTCGCAAGATTACTGCCCCAAAACTACTCCACCAATGCACAATGTGGGACATGTAACATTATACATTACCAATTGCTTTGATGGATTCATGAAATTATTAAAGTTTGCCTACAATGTCTTCTATTCTTGGTAAAGGTAAGCACTTAGTAAGTAAAACTGGTTTATTGACTGCGAATAGTCAATTACCATCCTTTTCTTGTGGTTTTCATTTGTTTCCACAGCCATCTCGCATGCCGTGGAGATTTTTTGAGTTCAGTTATTATTATTATTCCTTCTGACAGGAGCTGTTTAACTTCAGTTTCTATGAATTGTATTTCTTCCTTGGTGAGTTGAGGCCTACATTGATCATAGAAACTGCTATTAATAGTGCCAAACTATTGGAGACTATAAAATGCCAGCAAGAGAATATTTTCCATCCACCCAACCAAAACGTATGTGCTGGTAAAGTTTCCACTAGGAAAACTTAAAGATTACTAATTTTAAAACTAATTCTCTTTGTCATGAAAATTTTTTAGTAAAACAAATTTGAAAGATTTGTGACTGGCATGACAACTTTAGCACTTATGTCAGGACTCGGTACTCTCCACCTGTTTAGTGCTTATCATCAGGTTACCATTGAAGATGAAGGAAAACCCTTTGAAGCTTGCCACAAAGTATCAGTTTCGAAGAATTACATTTAGATTCAAGAATGGAGTAGCTAGTTTTCAACCTATTATTGATAATATCATTCAACAAGGACTTGGCACTTTTGCTTACCTCAAAACCTGATGAGTTAAATTCCACATTTATTGGTGCTTTTGACTTCACGAGGTCTTGTAATACGTAAATGGATATCTCAAGTAAAACTTTGTGGAGTGAACCTGGAAGCAAAAGTTGATACTGATGTTGATATTTGTGTACTTTCCGAATCGCTGTATAAAGAGAAATTGTCTAATTTTAAACTCGTGGCTTTCGATAAAATACTAATTGGGCCCAATGGTTTGAATCTCAATATTCTAGGAATTCAAAGTCTTTTCATTTTAATTCCATGCATTCATTTCCAAAACTGTGTTATGGACTAGGGAAAACAAAATGGTCCTACGACATCAAACTGAAAGACGGGTTTTTATTTTTACCAACTTCTCCTAGACGAAGTGTATGTGTACCTCTAAAAAACAATCTGCAAAATGAACTAAATAAAATTGTTGCAGCTCGAGGTATTGAGAAAGTTGAAACTCCTTCAGAATGTTGTGCACCCCTAGTGATAGTACCTAATTCAAATGGAAGAATTCAAATCTGTATTGATCTAACTCATCTCAATGAAAGTGTAAAATGAGAAGTTTTTCCCACTCTATCACTAGATTATACTGTAACTCAAAATAGATGGTGCCATATTATCTACCAAACTTGATGCCAATTCTGAGTTTTGGCAAATACCTATCACAAACAATGAATCCTCTTTGAACACATTTATCACTCAATTTGAAAGATTCAGTTTTCTCAGACTTCCTTTTTGGATCAGTTCTGCTCCAAAAATTCTTCAGCGACACATTTTGGGAAGACTCTAGGAGCTGGAAGGTGTTATTTGTCACTTTGATGANCTGCTCCAAAAATTCTTCAGCGACACATTTTGGGAAGACTCTAGGAGCTGGAAGGTGTTATTTGTCACTTTGATGATGATATTGTGTTTGGGAAAACTCTCGCAGGACTTGATGCACTGCTTCACAAAATTCTGATCAAGATGAAGGAAGGACCCTCAACCTATCAAAATGCTGTTTTAGAACTGAGTCTGTTAGTCNTCACAAAATTCTGATCAAGATGAAGGAAGGACCCTCAACCTATCAAAATGCTGTTTTAGAACTGAGTCTGTTAGTCTACTAGGTCCGGGTGTTACCAAAGATGTTACAAAGAAAGTTAAGGCTATAAAAAACTACAGCACCCAAATAATATCCAAGAACTCAGATGCATATCAGGAATAGTTACCGGTAAATATTTAGGTAAATTCATCCCAAACTTGTCAACAATGGCTCATCCATTACATGAACTCCTTCAGTCTTCTGTCAAGTTTGTATGGGGATATTCATAAGAGCAAACACTAGAGGAAATTAAAGCTACTATCATGAAACCACCCTGTCTTGCCTCCTATAGCATCCATGTGAAGACAATCCTTTCANAGAGCAAACACTAGAGGAAATTAAAGCTACTATCATGAAACCACCCTGTCTTGCCTCCTATAGCATCCATGTGAAGACAATCCTTTCAGCAGATGATTCTTCTTTTGGTCTAGGTGTGATGCTGTTACAGCTGCAAGAAGATGGACCCATCGCCGTTGCCTCACACACACAAATAGAGAAGGAAGGACTTACTATCGCTTGGGGGACGTCAACTGTTTTCTAAATATATCACAGGAATCCCCTTAACAATTTAAACTGATCACAAGCCATTGCTTTCCATTTTTAAGAAGAAAAAGTTAGATGGTATTACATTGCAAGCTTCATGAGTTTTTGGTGGGAACTATTATTAAACTTATGAGACTATATCAATATTTGCACGGCATGGAGTCCCTGATATGTTGGTTGAACGTGGAACACAATTCAACTGCTCACAGATTGAATAACTAGCCTAAGAGTATAACTTAATATTTTTTACATAAAGTCCCCATTACCCAAGAAGTAGTCAATTTGTGGAAGCATGAAAAACTTAAAAAACCATTACCAGAAATGTAGTGACCTATATAAAATGCTTCTTCAAGAGATGCACCTTTTGAAAATGGGTTAAGTCCTGCAGTTCTGCTCATGGGCTTTAGGCAATAGCGAAAGCCCAAGGCTTTAGCTATTGCCTAAAGCCTTGGGCCATATTTGGTTGATATAGAAGCATTGATGAAAAGGGAGGGGGATAGAATTCAGCATCAAAAGAATAACTTTAATCATCATCATCATCATCATCATCACGGGAGTTACCTATTGGTAGTAATGTCTTTATATATTGTAGGTGACAGAAAAGTAGGTACAATTGTACATCATGAAGCTACTCATTCATACATAGTTAGAACCAAAGACGGAAATTTTCATCCTAACATATAATTCGTGCAACCTCTGGGAAAACAAGACTGAAAGCAAAACTGTCGAGGAACCTGCCCTCACAGCATGTGCAAACCCTAAGCCATATCACACTCTAGATCTTACTGCCACAGGAAGTACCGAAGGCCTTTGGAAAAGCAATCTAGTTTCTAAAAGTTGTGCAATGTTTGAACATTTAAAGTGTTGGTAATGACCGTGAGAATGGCTTATGAGGGATTCTCCATGGAGTGTGTTATGGCTGTTACAAACATGTTATCTAGAGTTCAGGTAGAAATAAAGAAATATTTCTCAAACTCATTACAATATTGTTCTGCAGATACTGCACAGGAGTTGCAGTCCCTGCTTTATTGCTTTATCACTTGAAGTTATCGGTCTAAAGATCTGCCTGTTTCCTGTCTCCTCCTTACAAACCTTGCAACCTTGCAAAAATCTCATTATTATTTTTCACATAATAATGCNTGCCTGTTTCCTGTCTCCTCCTTACAAACCTTGCAACCTTGCAAAAATCTCATTATTATTTTTCACATAATAATGCTTGTAGTGTTTATGTAGCAGCACCACATGAAGAGCAATCTGCTGCATATGTAGACACTGAAGGAGAAACATAATTTACAAAATTTCTAGCTTGCTTACTTACTTCCAAATCACTGCAAGAATTCATAAAACTAGTAAATGTCCTGAGATGACATATTATTTTCTCCTAGAAAGAAAACAAAAGTCTTGTTGTACTGCGACACCTGTTTTGTGTTTTAAAGCCATATGAAAGGAAGTCTGTTTAATTACAATGTAATGCACAAAACAAATGCAACAGTATAACAAAAAATTTCTTTTCTTTCTTAGGTCATATACATAAGTTTTTCAGCTAGGAGAAATAACATTTGACTACAACTTGAAAATGTCAAGGCACAGTTTGTCTTTCAGTGAACAACGAGCATGTCAGCATCAATGGTTTCTTGCAGGTTTATACGAACACACACCTGTTTCTCCTACCATCACCTTGGGTGTAGTGAGTACTGCTNTCAATGGTTTCTTGCAGGTTTATACGAACACACACCTGTTTCTCCTACCATCACCTTGGGTGTAGTGAGTACTGCTCACCTGCAGGAATTCCACTTTTTTAATGAATCAAGAAGTAAATTCTTCAAAAATGATGAGGGAGTCAACATTTTTGTTGGTTTTGACATGTTCACTTATCCTTTGTTAAAATACATGTCTTACTTGGAGGGGTTGTAGCACCATTGTTCTAAGTTTGCCATTTCAACAAGATACTCTGTAGCCTATGGGAAAATGGTAACACTCGGATTGAAGCCATGGGAGGGAGACAGGTTTGCAGCACGCGGAGTTAGTCTGAAGGATGTAGTCATGCTGAGTTAAGCATTGAAGTGTCAGTAATCTGTGGAAGAGCATGTGTTTCTTTTGAATGTGTACTGGATTAGTTGAACTGTTGTTGGAAATCAGTGGAATGGTTTGGTGGCTATGCCCGTCCTTATACGTACTGGAATGAAAGTTTTGAAACCACAACAAGATTGTTGGTTCAACATAGTGTAGGGCAACCAACAATGTCTACAGAACTGGTGCGTGAGGTCGCAGACGCACCACAGGTTTCTCCACGCGAGTCCTTACATAGACTATCAAGCGGAACTGGAGCGTCCAGAAATACGAGCCGACTCCTACTCTAACATGTATTAAGTTTAAGAAAATTGTTTGAACTAATTTAAATCGAAATGAGTATGACATCAAACCATAACAGTATGATCAGCACCACTCTTTTGACACAAATGTGACGAGGGCTAGCTACACTGGCATGAGCCAAGTCAGAGGGAAACCGATAAAGACAACAGGGACTTAGCTGTTGTGTTTGCCAGCAGGCTGGGGTCACATGTTATCTCTGCCGTTAGCATGACCAAAAATGAGCAATTCTTTCTGGAAACTTATTTCAAGGAGAGTGTTGACCCCACTAGACTTTTTCTATGAGGGATCTGTGACTTGTTGGGGTTTGTTGGTCTTTGCTTGCCGCTGCTGGCATCTGGTCGGGGAAGTTTCCATTGGGCACGTGGATGTAGAGGGTTATGAACGTATGTCACCATCTCCTTAGGACAAAACTGTCATGTGTATCTAACCTAATTTTTTTAATCTTTGAAGTTTAATGGCAATGGTGAGTTCATTGCCGACCATGAGACTAAAAAAATAAAAAATAGCTCCCACAAAACTCAGCAAAGAAAAAAAAACCTTTTACAACACCATAGACAAATAATAAAGAAATGCTATGTAAAGATGCAGTCATAATAATTCTCAGGATACGTGGTTCATTTTTTTACGTTCTGCGAGGCTTTGTAATATTTTATCAGGATTCAAAGTTATTGCCATGGTAGTTCAACATGGTCGCATAGGCTTTCAAAGGGATTCTGGCCCATGCCATACCCTTATTTGGTCACGTTTTTGGCACCCTGGGGCAAGGAATGGGGGTAGGCACGGGCGACAAAAACCCTGTGTGCCTACCGCCCGCCAACTGAATAGGACCAGCTCTCGAGAAAGACGCATCGAGCGTGGCAAATATCACCCACACAAATCTTTTTTAACTTCAATTATTTTCGACTAACAACTAAATTCTACTAAATTATTTCCGCCTGTGTGGGAGGTCGCTAGTGTGCCAGGAGGGACCTGACGTCCCTCCTGCCTTCGTAAATATCTCTTGCGATGCAAGCTTTAAATGACGTGAATAATAAATATACTACTGTGGCGCTGCTCTTTGTTTGTCTGGTGAAACTGACTGTTCGTGACTCTGCACACTTGAAGATTGCATGTGAACTGTTTCATTTGAATGATAAATAAAAGTAAAGAGTAACTAATACGAGACTTGAAATTAATTTATTTTTATTTGGCACCTTTTATGTTTCATGTCTCTACCGTTTGAGCGAACCGAGCTGTAATTTCCAGTCGCTACTTCTGGCGGCTGCCACGTTACAGCAGTTTCCTTGTGAGTAGGAAAAATATAAACACACACACACACATTAGACATATATATATATATTATTAAAACGACAAAAGGATGGCTGACAACTTGTTATTACAAAACAGGACAGAGACAACAAAAGCAAACCAAAAAAGAAAAGACAACACTATGAGAAAAACGAAAACACGACACAAGTGAACAAACAGTGATAAAACAAAATCAATGGACATAGCTAAACAATAAAAACTAAAAAAAACACGCAAAGATAGGACAAAAACCACAATGAAACACAAGTCAGGAAAAAAGTATTCCTTGTCAGATTATGAACCCAAATAATTCAACGCTTCAAACAACACAGTAACCACAGAAAAGAATAAATAAACCAACAGAGAGGATACAGAACGATGAAACAATGAAAAAACAATAACAATTACAAGTCTTCACGATGTTTTGGGGCCAACAATCTGTGCCCTTCTTCAGGTGAGATACTGGACTCTATGAACTATCACAGTAGACCGAGTAGGTTCTAGGTGTGTGCTGCATCCTAGGCTTATACGCCCTACAAACAAAAATCAGGTGTAGGAGGAACATGCATCAATTGGCCAAGTGAGGTTTCGAAGGACCAAGCCAGCGTTTGTGGCCTGGCCCTCCCCTCCAATTAAACCAGGACTGAGCCCGTGGAAGGGTCATGGTAAACCAATGAGGCCGCCGGTGAAAACCCATGACGATAGACATGGTGGGTGGGTTCTCCATGCCAGGAAGGATAAGATAGAATTCATGTAGTGTTAGCAAGTGGTGTACAAAAGATAAAGACGAGCAAAGCATGCTGCTGTATGTGAGGCAGCTTGATGTAGGTGAAGTCGACTTGCTATTTCTTGATATCTTGATGTTTGAGCTATGCGTTCAGCCGACTGATAGGTTCGCATGGGAGGCAGAGAACACACAGCCACCAGGGTAGGGCCATAATGCGAGGACAGTCCCGAGTTTATACCCAGCAGGTATTATTAATTATTATATCACTTACTTATATATTTGTGAGATTACTTTCCTGGTGTATATTTATTTCAAAGCAAACACTGTAAATATGAGTTTATTTATACATTAATTTATTTAGGAATCTCAACTGGTGAACCATATTTTGGTAATTATCCAGTTTAGCGGCTTTTCTGAACGAAACGTCCTAGACCAACAAAAGTAGCATTAATGGCTTCTGCACAGCTTACCTTGTTCATATTTAGGAGGACGTGATGTTAAAATAAGTAGAACGTATCAAATAAAATATTTAAAAGTACGAGCACCCCGCCACATTGTTTACATCGGACGCCATAATTTACGGTGATTTTCGGCATCGTGCCGTCACCTTATTGGCTGTAGGTCGTTGACATTATCTGCATGGAATTTCAGTTGCCATTCAGACGGGAGATAGTGTGGTTGTGTTGTTGCGACCGGGAGTTGTGACGTCCGAATCCAACCAATTTAAAAACTGAGAGTGCAAGAACGAGTGCTTCTGTGCGTAATATTCGCCTATGAACGAGTGCTTCTGTGCATAATATTCGCCTTTGTGGCGGGTGTTACTTGTTTCGTTGAGTGAGGTATGATGTACAACAGTTGAATTGGCAGAGGACAGAGGAATTGTACCCGCCGCCTACCTAGGTGAGTTAATTCATATTCTTCCGGTGTGTTTAACGGTTTCTTTAAATCCCTAACATTCTAGATTAGACTAAATTCGTAGGTTCGTTTAAAACCCTACTATCCTGGGTTAGATTAACGCCCTATAATCCTAGGTTAGTTTAGAAATGNAAAACCCTACAATCCTAGGTTAGTTTAGAAATGTAAAATAGTGATTCACTCATCGTGGGGTCAGGTTCTGTTAGGTGGGCACATATTACGAAAGTAGTCATACGTTAATTACCCTAGTATATTCGTGTTCTGCGTAATNAGAAATGTAAAATAGTGATTCACTCATCGTGGGGTTAGGTTCTGTTAGGTGGGCACATATTACGAAAGTAGTCATACGTTAATTACCCTAGTATATTCGTGTTCTGCGTAATTAGTAGAGTGGAAATATACCACTTTTCAGGGTTTATTTTTACAGAAAAGCCGCTAAACTGGATAATTACCCATATTTCAAATGTTTTGTGAGTTGTGAGATGAAAAAAATTCTGTTAGAGGTTGCATCAGCCAAGAATCAATATTATTGACTCATGTTGCGTAACATAGTTGTGGACACCTGGCATATTCGTGGCGTGCGTCTGAGATAAAGACTGGTGTCTCTCTCTCTCTCTCCATTTCCAGCGTTTTGANCTCAATTTCCAGCGTTTTGACTCGGGCCGTCCACGTCACTGGATTTCACAGCATAATGAAATGTTGTGCCTCGTAACGCTGGCACCCGTTGTGTGGTCAGGGGTCACGACGGCCGGCCAAATATATTCTCATCCTCGCAGCTGTGAGACACTTCAGGGTGAGAGCTATGTCATCATGTAAGTTATAGAGCTTATTCTGTAATGGGACTTTAAAATATCTAACCGTTATGTTTGGACTTAGGTTTCTTCCATGAGCTTGTAATTATAAATAACATTTTCGTAGATATTAGAGAACTTAAAGTAGAAGCAGTATGAAAATTTGTAATAATTCTCAGTGTAAAGATATAAAATAAATTACTTGCTAAATTGGGATTGAAATCTTTGATTTTTATTCCATATATTTTATATGCGACTGAACTTGTATTTTGTGATCATTCCTGTGCACTAAAATTGTGGAGACGAGCCTGACTGTAACTGCTCTTTATGCAGACAGAAGCAGTATATTACAGTGTCATATGTAATAACTATCCCAGGTATTCTGAGTACTGGATGTATATGCTCTGGCGGCTCCTCAGTAGCCCGTAAAATGAGAAAGATGTTTTACTGTGAGCTACCATTTTTAGCCCTATAAACTGAGGTTGCGTATTGTGTTTTGTCCATTGTATAAGAAGACTCTATTATTCAAACCCCGCTGACATACCTAGAAAGAATAGGACAGATCGTATCATATTGATTTTTAGGCATGTTGTGTTCTGTGCAAACTGTGTGAGGACACTTGTACTCAGTTCAGAAATCAAATTGCTCTTGTTGGTGTCAGAACTAACACCAGTTCGAACACCACTACGCCTCCGAAGAACTATCGCACACCCTTAAACATCTACGGGGCGAGGCCTGACTTCCACCCAGGCCTTAGACAGCGGGCACTCCCTAACCAAATAGTGTCCTGGTGGCAGCGTAACTACCCTTAATTACAACAGGCACCCCGGTGTCGTGACAATAACATACCAGCACTTGTCCCTCCTCAGCACAACTGAAATTGACGCGAACGCGGCAGCCTACTGTGGGTACCAATGTTGAGTGGTGCACCACACTGTCCCCACACAGCACAACTGTTCCTGGTGCGTGAATATCTTGTCAATTTCTTGTAATTACTTCTGTCTTGAAGATCTTGCGGGTATTTTGGTTCCAGGTTGGTTCAGCTCGTCATTGAGTCAGGTGAAGTGGCCAGCCTGGTGATTTTGTGTGATTAATTAAGGGGGCTTTTCACACAGGTGTTTAGGCCTCCTGTATTTCCAGCACACCTAGTGCTCGTTTTTCTCTAGGGCAGACACCAAGGGGTTTATGTTTGTGGCAGAAGATTTGTAGAATTATTCTGCCAGATGTTTAATGTGTTTGTGGCGAAGGGGATATTTCAACTCAGCATGCAGTGAGGCAGTTGGTATCCAAAGAGGTACTCCAACTGCTCACTTGAGAGCCTTGTTTTACAGCGACTTTTCACAAAGCAATGTTTACAAAGCGTGCCTGTTATGCTTACCAGGGCACGTGCCGCTCCGACCTAAGGTATCAGGCGTCTTTGAGACATCTGAAGAATGCTCTGGATTACTGACCTTGGTTCTCCCAGGTAGACTCGGGGTGCGGCGAACCTTCCAGGTCGAGGCCAGCAGCTATATAAAGCGTGCCGGGCCTTCGAGCCGGAGTTGTTGAATAGATGAGTGGCTGTGGCATCAAATCAAAGACGACAAGCGAGAAGAGAAGCGCGTGGCGAGATAAGTGACCAGTTGGACGAAAATCTGCGACTGCGAGCATCGGCGCAGCGAATAGTGCGACTGGCAGACTGGACCATTGGACTGTGTGCATGAGTGAAAGACATTACAAATGATGGCAACAGACAGACTGAAAGTGTGTCTATAACGAAACAGACATTAAGAAGGACGTTAATTAGAGTTAAAATAGACATTAAATATTGTTCTCACTGAGAAATCCAGAGTAATAGTGGAGATATATAGATTAATGCTGTAAATAATAGCTGCGTGAATAAATTAAAATAAAATTTAGTCGTTTTATTTTTATTAAGACCTGCATCCCTCAGGAACTCAGATACGCCCCTCAGGCATCTTGTAACAGTATACAGATACACTATTGGACCAAGTCCTTCACACAGCACGTTCTGGATTGTACCTTCAGGAATGCGGAGCACTGTATTCAAAAGTGTTTGGACTCCCAAGATGATACTATTGATGCATATTGTGATCGAGCCCCATTTCTCATAAGTACAACATTTCAAGATTTTGCTTTATTTAGGCTTGTCGGGTTATATAAAACTGACAATTTTTTAGAGCTACCTTTGAGAGGGACACTGTACAAATTAAGCTACCACATCATACAAAATCAATGCAGAATAAGGATGGCCACCATAATTATTTATACAATATATAGTTAAATGAAAGTGATAGGTTTGGCATTGGTTGCAGATATTCGTTACATTACACAGTATCTAGAACAGTAAGTCTCAAGCTAAGACTATCAGAAGGACCACATTAATATTGAAACATTTTTATATACTAGAAACAAATTTATTGGGCTGCTAATAGCTATTATGTAGTGAAACTAAACTATATTTTTGTCACACCAATTAAAAACTGCAAGTTCAAATGATGATTCTTCCATGACAGGTTCTCACTGCTGAAGCTATGCATAGCCAACATGACAAGTAGCTAGATGTCTGCAAGCTACAGCTATTAACAGCACTGTTTGCTCTCTTAAATGTGATATTTCAATGTGGTGGGGTGTCAACTCAAGCTCCTGTCATATTATCAAATTTTCACCTTTAAATATGTTATACGCCCAATAAAAAAATTTCAAGATGAAATATGACCAACAAATTTGATCACACAATCTTGAATGTGTTTGAAAATGTGCCTCAATGTTCAATTTTTTTTTTTTACTGGGAGGATCTAGTCTGAATTTTTATTTAAAAATTATTTTTATTAGAGATACTGTTGTGTTTCCATGCAGTCCACTACAGGATGAAATATATTGAATGTTATGTTTATTTTCACTTCTTTATTAAATCTAATTTTATTTATCAGAGATATTTCCTGCACAACAAAATTTAATGTGTCAGAGCTGTTAATACAACTTAAAAAAACTCAAAGAGAGCATCTATACAAATTAATTATCTTCATATTTTTATTTTGTTTCCAGCAATTGTTCATCATTTTAAAGTTTTATCATATTGGAAATTACAGTTTTTGTCATGCACAATTCTAATTGGCTGAACCCATCAAATATCACAAAAATTAAGAACCAGTCCAATATTCAAAATGTTTGATGGAAACTTAGAGCTATCCAACTCTTCCAGACAAATATGGTGGCAATATTAATGTTTCAGCATCAGAACCATCTAATTTTATTTGATCAAATTTATTCAAAGCAGTTCAATAGATAAATTTGACAGTGTGACAGGGCTTTCAGTTTGTGCTGTGGAAATGTGAGCCTTATGAACCAAGTGATGCAGCAGAGGTGTTACCTGCGACACAATTTACTACTTGGTCGGTATAGGAAAGGTTACCATTACATTTTATTACAGGAAAAATAGGCTCATTGCTGTGTTGCAAAGGTATCAATATTGGGAACAATGTAGATTGAAAGTAACATTATTAAGAAAGTCTATATTCATTTTACATTTGAAATGTGTTGAGTGTTTTTATTTGCTCGGCAACAATTCAGGCCACAAAAAAGTAAATGCAGAGCTGCGAGTTTTCGAGCGCTGATTTAATGTTCATTCTTCTGTGATGTGTGGGGTAAAATGTCTATTTCCACCTTGAAAAGCTGATATCACACTTATAATTAAATGTATACCGCAAGTAGTAAATGCAGTTTTTATTTGTTTGTTTGTAGTGAACAGTGACCTCAATTTATGTGTGTTATTTAGTGGCACCAACCATTAAAACTACAGAAGTACGTGAATTTTAAAAATTTTTTTGGTTTCAGGTTAGATTTCACACACTACTTTAAATTGTTCCTTTTCCGATTGAACCACAGGAGTTTTGACATACCATGGACATCTCCTTAGGCAGTTTTAAACAAGAACAAATAATGTGACCATTTCATGTTATGGTTAATTCTTATCAAGTTGGGAACAAAACAAGATTTCTTATGAGGGAGTTTGGCACAGGGAAAATTTCCGCCACTAGGTGCGCAGTGTTCCAAAAGGATAACGTTTAATAAAAATTTTAAATTATGTGATTTATAAAAAAGAAAGATTTTACTCAGATACAAAGTAATTCTATATTTGATTTATGATTGCGGTTATTCTGTTTTAACGTCGAAAATAGAGACAATCTGATACCTCGACGACACTAGCGCTTACCTAGTGGCTAAAATTTCCCCTTTGACGAACTTGATCTTCCCAACCTGTAGAAGTAACCAGGCTCCCGCCTACGTAGTGATTTTTTAAGCTTTTGAGGCAGAGAAGCGTGGGAGCAATAAGGGTGACACTGCAATGCGCGTAAAGTGCGCCATCGCAGCTAAGCGCAAGGCTCTCAACTGGCGCGCAGTGTTCTCGTCGCACTGCTTGTACCTATGGGACTTTCAGTGGTGACCCTATTATTTTATTTGTGGTAAGTCTTCAGGAATGTTCAATGCAGGGCTCTTGAGTAGTTTTGTGTGTATCTGACGCGCATATTTTGAGATACAACACTTAAAAAAAGCCCCACCCCCACCACAAATTTTTATTTTTTTTTTGCCATTTTGAAGTGCTCTGAAATGGTGTTTTTAATGTACGAGATGTTTTGAAAGCACTCAACAGTCCTTGTCTGATGTGTGTGTTCTTTTCGTAGATCAGAAAATTGTATGCATATTAAATAGTTTTATAGAAAAATGAGTATTTCAAACACTGAAACACATTTAAAGCACCTGGTAGACGGGAGCCTTCATCACGTGCAACTAAGTTGGAAAATATAAGCCTCCTGCCATATCAGTGGCCATTGAATAAACAACTGTCCCCAAAGCATGCACAGGAGTGATGAGAAGTCTAGGTACACTTACTGCCAAATTAATTCTCGACATTCACACACCTCTACAACCGTACAGTTTAAAACTAAACTTGCGTTACTGGTTGGGAATATAACATTGTTATAAATGTCTACAGTTAAATTGCTCCAAATCTCTAACAAAAAACCTTTGCAAGAGTTAATTTTCTGAAAGAAAAATGAAGAAACAACAACTACATACGCCTCAATTCAAACACTTTATTTGTAATACAGCATCAGTCTACAGCAGTTTTGGTCCAACCTAAGATATTCCATGTACTTCGAGCCAATACGGCTATTGATATGCTAGTCAGAAAATTATCAGTACGTATTTCTATTGTAAAATACAAGAATGCACGTCTTATCACAAAACATCACATTGCATACATCACACTTGGGTGCATGTGCATATCAAGTTTTGAGCAGTCCATGATGGATGACGGATACAGATATTCTTGCCTTACACATGCGTGCCCGAAACAATAACACCATTTACAAATGAAGTCTTGATATCGCACAGTTCACTAAGTAACAGTTACTGGACAGATAACATTTCTGCAGCAGATGCTCTTGGAATGTGACTGCAGAATGAGACAGTACTAGTTCTGGAAACGGACATACCGGTCTTCACATACAAGCAAACATTAAATAGCACACAATCTCTCCATTCTGTGAATTCTCGTAACAACATAAAAATAAATCAAACAGCTCAATCAATTATTGTCCATTATATATATATACTTATATGTGTATATATATATATATATATACACTTATATGTGAATATATATGGTGTATTTGTTTATATGATATACATATATATGTATGTATTTATATAATATAATTAAAAATGAAACACAGGATAAATATGTATTTTCACAAACCTTTCAAAGTTCATTTACCTACAAAACATCACATTTTTGAACAGAACTGCAATTCTGGATAAAACATGCTGTGCGTGATCAGTGCACAAGTGGCACTTCTTTGTGATTTTGGAAAATCGAGAGTTTCTATCAGTCTCGTGTGGGCTATGTCGACTCTGATTTTTTTACATTCAATAAGATATAAGGTGGCACATTTATCGTTGAGCTGTGATGTATCGGTATAAGGTAAGTGGCATCTCCAGCAGTACCCATATTATTACAGTAGAAACGGCTCCTTACGATACACATTGCCTTGTTCCGATGCAACGTTAACTTAAAGAGGGGAGCTACAAAGGTACGGACCAACACTTGTATGGAAATAAACCCTAAAGTAAAAATAATAAACACACTGACAGGTATACATAGTGCACAGAAGTGTTTCATCTCATTGCATCATAATTTACATGATATTTTATTATAAACACACATGACAATAACACAATTGTAATTCATTTTAGTAACGTACGACACCTGAAATATTATAAAGAGCTAAATGAAAGTGAAAATAATTAGTGCACTTCTGTCTTAGAATGATTTATAATTATGACAGTTAAATAGTTCTGGTGGCCTCTTTTAATCAAACACTTGAATTAAAATTCAGTGTTGTACAGACCTTACGTTCCAGATTTCATATGCACTTTTAAACTTCAGATTTCTTGATATTATAAGCGAAAACCTGTTTTAGTATTGAGTAAAATAAGGATTGCAGTATTATAAGTTGAATTTAATCCTTACATTTTGACAATAGGAGTAGTCAAATTAATAACTTTAGTAAATTTCAAAAGAAAATACAGTATTGTCATTCTACAAATACATGGCAATTATTACGGCGAAAAGTGTTTGTGCTTTTCACGCAACAGCTTTTTGTTTACTCTGCAAATTTAATAAGATGAACTAACAAATCACATTAACACTTTGTCAAAAATAAATATATGATTTTAGGCGTTGCAACAAATAATTATTTTGTTCCAAACTGTACTGGCATCTAGACGACGCTTTGTCTTACATCAGGACCAATAAAAATCTCTCTGTGCTTTATGCTACTGGCAGCAGTGGTTTATGAGGCTACGGAACATGCATAGTCTCAGCAGCGAATGTCGTCTCCCACACGCAGGGAACCTATCTCATTGGACGGTATGTTCTGCCGTGTACAGTGCAGGCCATTCAAGCCACTTCATGCAACGTCCCAGTTAGAGGACACTGTTACTGAAAGGAAAGGGTTCACGTCTAATAACAATAATAATAATTTTAACAAAGGGGTTGAATTAAGAGTATTTACACTTCCTCGCGTTACATTCAGTGTTTTCTTTGCAGACCCCTGCCCACTTTTTAGTGACGTCCTTCAAATACAAAATTCTATGGTGTCCATGAATACAGCTTAATTACACATGTGTTGAAACCTAATACAGCCATAGTTGAGGGACAAGTCCAGTATGCACGTGGCTGTACTTCTCATCAAGCAGTTTTATCCCTGAAATTTCACACTTCTAGCAGCCTATTGCCTGTCAATGTATTATTGCAACAGCAAATTACATACATTTTTAACATTTATGTCAGTCACTTCTGTGTATACAGAGTGTATGTGAACAATAGCAATAAACTTCCGCAGGTTATTCCTTATGAAAATATTTAAAAAAACTTACAAACGGCTTTTTTCTTAAGTTGTTATAGAAGTAATGCACCCCCAAAAGTCAAATATTGAAATGCTTTTAGTTAAAAAAAATACCAGAAAATACTTGTGACTAAGCAACAAGTAGGTGAATCGTGATTTGTATAACGGAGATATCGCACTTCTGAAAACGCAGTTGGTAATATCATGCCATTTCGTTAGATAAATCGAGGTTGCCACCTTATGTTTGCATGAAACTTAGTAATAATAAGCTGTGAACTATTTGTTAAGACAACATATGAATCGCCACGCCTTACTTAACAGAAAATGTCACCTTGTCGGAACGCTCTCTGGTGAACTGTTTGGTACTAGCAATACATGCGGAAATTTGTAACACGAGGTAAGTGGCATGACGCGTAGGCAACCCACTTACACAGGAATGTGCTACACCTCTTAGCATTTGACTGCACGATACAGTAGTGAGGACCTGACAGCAGTCACTGTCAATACGGCGTGCAATCAGTTGTTTGTGCTAGACGTGTGGCTGAATTAATTGATTAGTGTACCAACTTTTGTAAATGTAGAAATGTATAACATTTCAATGCATTCCTATACTACAGTATTATCTGCCTTGTGTTCATATTGCAATCACAGTACATTACCAGTTATTTACTAGTGTGACCCCTTGGTGGCGCACAATACATCAACATTGCCATCATCGTTTCTTAATGCAACTCACCACGACTAACGCATAGCATATGACTCTTCGCACATCTAAAGTATTGTAAGCGTTGTTAGTTTTTCCACTCATGTATCGTTCAGTCACGTCTTAAGACTTCATGAAAAAACATAGTGAGTAATCGCGTCTTAAGACTTTTTGAAAAAAAAAAAAAAATAGTGAGTAAACACGTCTTAAGACTTTTTGAAAAAAAAAAAAAAATAGTGAGTAAATTTGGTATACTTGTCACATGATTTATAATTTATTTGCAAATAAAATACAAATAGCAGCAATTTCACATTAACGATTCATGCACACTAATAACCTTTCCAAGTATAGCAACTTTGGTAACAGCATCTCAGCTAGTTTCTTACTATGGGGAAAATGGAACTCTGTAAACTTAGCGTTCATTCGACTGCCCGACTCGGCCCCCGACCTGCTCGCTCAGCGGCGTTCAGTTTGCCTCCTGCTAAGGGTGACAAACTGTTTTCTGATTCCTAACATAAAGCAGAAATATAAAAATTTTGTTTTACAGTTCTGTGAAAAGGAATCACATATGGAGAGCTTGTTTGCAATTTTACATATTTATAATCACTGTATGCACACACTTACATATACACACTATAAATATATAGTTTACATACAAAACTCCAGAAACACATTAATTTTGGTTGCATTAATTTACAATAAAGTTACTGTATTTTACAATGCTTTGTTATAGAGGCACAAAACATGCACCACAACACAAACTGTTCATACAAAATTCCCCATAAACTAACACAAGTTTGTAAACTTGGTACAATTATAATTCAGACACTGATATACTTTGCTTACAAGAACTACGATACACCAAGAATGAAAAAGTACAAAAGAAAAGTGATATCAAATCCATTACGCTGTAAAAATTTAACTGTACATGAACAACAGTGATATACACAACTACTGCTACGAACTGACGTACACGAGAGAGTTGCTTCAAACATTAAAATATTATGTGAATTTTGGAACTGTTATCTGCTGACGTGATGGCCAGCGACTCGATTAGATTACTATGGGACTGTCAGAAAACTGGAGACCCTATGACTTTGGGGCAAGTTGCTGTCCAACCTAGGCTGGCAGCTACTGTCCAACCTAGGCTGGCAGCTACTGTCCAACCTAGGCTGGCAGCTACTGTCCCCAGGTATAACAAATCAACACCACAAAACTGTACTGATAGAACAGTATTGGCAAAGACTGCACAATCACCAGAGTCAAATCAACTGAGGGTGGCTCTGAACTGTCTCTGCTTGTGTGACTAGTAACATTAGGCATACCTGTTGCCTGTTTTCAAGCACAATACAGTTGTAGCGGTCTTAGCAAAACACTGTACAAAAAGTTCAACGATGACTCACTTTTTATGTCATAGAATGTAGGTAAACAACTCCCAACATATATTTAAGGCCAAGAAATTGATAATTTTTGGACAGGGAAATGGGTGATTGACGACTGGGTATAACAAGTAAAGATAAGCTAATGGTTTATAGTACCCGGTACAAGGCTTTCATTTTAAATTAAAACCTTTTCTATAAAAACCTGTTGGAAAAAATGATAGCTCATACTAATGAGAATCAGTCAACTAAACTCCACATTTAAACATTTTTTTCTTCTCAGTATATCACCACCAGATCACGTATTCATGACAATGATATGTTGAAACATTTAGATTTTACACGTTTATTTTCTTTCGGCATGTACATCGTAAATAATGTAGAATAGGAACAAACCTTCCGTACACCTGCAAAACAAATAAAAGCACCCGAGTATTTCTGACTAAAGATATGTGGGCTAGATAGCAGTCGACACAGGTATTACAGGCTAACCCGTGGATTGTCTGCAGGCTTCTGTACACTGCAAGGTGGGATGACCCTGTTAATAGGCGCATAGACGAGGAGAGACAATGTGCAGTAACAGGACTTCAGAGAATTGGTACAATGAGAATAGACAGTTATCCTAATTGATAACTATTAACAACTAGAATGAAGATGGAAGATAAAATAAGAAAACAAGGGGGGAGGGGAGACTGTGCATGATATATAAATGCACCTGGTATAATGCAGCACATGGAGTAGATGCCTAGTAGGCTAATATAGCCATTAAACAATTCTGGGTATCCTGAATATGAAAACATATACACACAATTTACAATATACACTTTAAAAACTCCTTTAAATAACAAAACACTACACATTACAAAAACTAGGTTCACAAATATATCTACATTTTAATTTATTTTTCAGTCTATAAACAAAACTGAGATTATATATATATATATGTTCAATAAATACCCTGAATACTGACATATTGTCATGTGTGCAACCAAAAGACCTTCTACACAATTTAAAAACCAGAACAAAATTAATTTTCACACAGTAAGAACATGATACGTCTGACTACTTCCAATATTTCTGGCACAATGAATTCTGATAGTACTTTTATCAAAACTGTGCTAGTTGTCTTACTGTTCTATGTAAAAATGTCGTATCGCNCACAATGAATTCTGATAGTACTTTTATCAAAACTGTGCTAGTTGTCTTACTGTTCTATGTAAAAATGTCGTATCGCACGATTTATTAATTACATACTTAATGTAACATCAAGGAATGTTACTACTTTTATAGTCACGATCTTGTACTTTAAAAACAGATTAAGCTTCATCAAACATTATCTCACTACATCTAATAATCAAATATATATTTCAGAAAATTTTCTAGTTATAACGAAACTCAAATTCTATATGGTATAGTAGGTTTTAGAAATTTTTTTGATAAGAGATTATTATTATTTTTAAAAAATCAATGCTCTCATTACATAGGACTATAGCAGCACTGCCGTAACTTAGGACCTGCTGTCTCCACCAATGCCCGGTCACTTCCTGCTAGGAAAGGAACAAACTCTGCAATTCTTTGACACGCAAGCAGTGTTGCGTCGTCTAACNCTGCCGTAACTTAGGACCTGCTGTCTCCACCAATGCCCGGTCACTTCCTGCTAGGAAAGGAACAAACTCTGCAATTCTTTGACACGCAAGCAGTGTTGCGTCGTCTAACAGGACACATACACAACAAACGTACTTTCCAAGTTACCCATTCGCCCTTGTCAAGGCCACTTTGTCTGCATTCCAGACCCTCGGCTCTGGAGAGCATCGTGCGCCCACACACCCGGCGTTGTNCACAATGAATTCTGATAGTACTTTTATCAAAACTGTGCTAGTTGTCTTACTGTTCTATGTAAAAATGTCGTATCGCGCGATTTATTAATTACATACTTAATGTAACATCAAGGAATGTTACTACTTTTATAGTCACGATCTTGTACTTTAAAAACAGATTAAGCTTCATCAAACATTATCTCACTACATCTAATAATCAAATATATATTTCAGAAAATTTTCTAGTTGNGCTTCATCAAACATTATCTCACTACATCTAATAATCAAATATATATTTCAGAAAATTTTCTAGTTATAACGAAACTCAAATTCTATATGGTATAGTAGGTTTTAGAAATTTTTTTGATAAGAGATTATTATTATTTTTAAAAAATCAATGCTCTCATTACATAGGACTATAGCAGCACCGCCGTAACTTAGGACCTGCTGTCTCCACCAATGCCCGGTCACTTCCTGCTAGGAAAGGAACAAACTCTGCAATTCTTTGACACGCAAGCAGTGTTGCGTCGTCTAACAGGACACACACACAACAAACGTACTTTCGAAGTTACCCATTCGCCATTGTCAAGGCCACTTTGTCTGCATTCCAGACCCTCGGCTCTGGAGAGCATCGTGCGCCCACACACCCGGCGTTGTTTCCACACGTCGGGCCAAGAAGTGGCAGGGTAATAAGGACTGCACTGCCGTGTGCACCACCGCAACTATGCACCGTGCTCCGAACTGGTGTGTCACGTCCTTGTCGCGTTGCGTGTACGTACGCGACTTTAATCTGCGGCCCTGTCGTAGTTTTCCTAGTGTCTAGAGGTAGTATTTTTTAAGGTACAGCAGTCTGGAAGAGCAGTTTTTAACTATGTTGAAGAGCTGTCAAATAATATTTACAGCATGCGTGATATCTTGAGTGCCACTCTGCTTTCATCTCGGTATGATCTCTTTTCGCATGTAAACATGTTGTTAATTGTGTGGAGTAGTTTTGCAAAAATAGTATTCCTGCAAGGCCAAGTTGGTAGACCCCACAACTTGCAANTTTGTTAATTGTGTGGAGTAGTTTTGCAAAAATAGTATTCCTGCAAGGCCAAGTTGGTAGACCCCACAACTTGCAAATTCTAACTCATTATTACTGGAGTCATTTACCGTTTTATATGAAATACCATATTTACTCTAACTTCTGTGACCAATTTCTTGCAGTACGTACACCTTCAATAATTTTATTCAGGACCTTCATTGAATTTTTTTAAAAAACTTATCTATGTTATTTTAAAAATTGAAAAATGTGATGTCATGAATGGCACGGTCATGGCAACTACAAATAATTATTCAAATAAATAGTACAGTTAAACAAAAAAAATTTTCAGGGCAAAAAATTTATGGTACTTAATTCTAAGCTGCACTCTTGTTTTTCAAAATATTTTTGGATAAAATGAGCGGCTTGGAATAGAGTAAATATGGTAAATACAAACTATGATTTAATAAACAAAGCACAGTTTGTAGCATGCTAGAGACAGTTCTATATAAACAAACAGTAAAATACAAGACATGAATAGAATACCTATGGTAGGTATTCACAGCTGTCTACGCTAAAACTACCTCCGTGATGATGATAATAAACATGTGCTATAATGCGACATTAAATAAATGAGTTAGACATTTAATTTTTGCAACCTAATTACACAGTGACAATTACAGTGTATACTGCAACAATAAATACGATATGGATAAGTGATAGCAAATTAATTTAATGTATTATAGTAAGAAATGCATAATAACTTGTAGACTAATAACCACTTACAGCGAACCTTCAGTCACACAGCAGGGATATGCAAAAGTCATTGTAGTGCGAACTTTCAGCCGCTGAAGGAAATTCATCCGCTGAACAAATATTACTATTATTACTGCTCCCCGAAATTAATATCATCACCAACAGCAATTTTCCTCGCCCCTTCCTGCTTCCAATTAAGGAGGAAGCTTTGCTTGGGAACATGGCTGCAGGATGTAACTTCTTTCAATGCTACCCCTGACTTGGGCCCAAATAAGTTCAAGGATGTTATACGTAAATGGAATGGTACAGTGGCAATCTGATAACTCGGTACCCTGCAAGTTGAGCCATTTAATCTACTTTGTAGAGAGTAAATTTCGGTTTTTGATTTTTAACAATAGGCTGTTCATGGTAAAGTGAGCACATTTGAGGCCCTAGTTTTTTTTTTCCCCCNTCGGTTTTTGATTTTTAACAATAGGCTGTTCATGGTAAAGTGAGCACATTTGAGGCCCTAGTTTTTTTTTTCCCCCATCAGCCATTATTATCCTTCCACCACTTTAAAAATAAATATTGCCATTTAAACACAGTGTAAATATTTCACTGAACTCGAAAGTTAACATCTACTGCTACAGTAAAATATATTTATTGACTATTATTCCAAATGAGAGGGCTTCAAAAAGTGCTCACTTTACTGTGAATAGCCTACATCTGCTTTCTTTAAACCACTGGTACGGGGGACACTGAGGTGACGCAGCCATTGTTTGATGTTGTCTTTTCAGTTCCACACAGTTGGAACTTCATCCCCCTGCACTGAATGGTAGGAGGCAGCGAGTACGATAGGCAGTAATTTGCCTTCAGACAATGAGAGGAAACCTTCGGAATCCAGCTCTTTATGATAGTCCCCCANTCGGTTTTTGATTTTTAACAATAGGCTGTTCATGGTAAAGTGAGCACATTTGAGGCCCTAGTTTTTTTTTTCCCCCCATCAGCCATTATTATCCTTCCACCACTTTAAAAATAAATATTGCCATTTAAACACAGTGTAAATATTTCACTGAACTCGAAAGTTAACATCTACTGCTACAGTAAAATATATTAATTGACTATTATTCCAAATGAGAGGGCTTCAAAAAGTGCTCACTTTACTGTGAATAGCCTACATCGGCTTTCTTTAAATCACTGGTACGGGGGACACTGAGGTGACGCAGCCATTGTTTGATGTTGTCTCTTCAGTTAAACACAGTTGGAACTTCATCCCCCTGCACTGAATGGTAGGAGGCAGCGGNGTTGGAACTTCATCCCCCTGCACTGAATGGTAGGAGGCAGCGGGTACGATAGGCAGTAATTTGCCTTCAGACAATGAGAGGAAACCTTCGGAATCCAGCTCTTTATGATAGTCCCCCATCTTCCCCAATCGGGAAACCTACAGCCCACTGTCGACGAACCCTTGTACACAACCTGCACGAGACACCACACCACGACCAGCTTTACCTGTTGAATGGCACAGCACTGAGGAGGTAGTGTTATCAGACCATATCTGCCGGATGCCATGATAACTGTTCACCCACATCTCAAGAAATGCCAACTTTCAAAGTCAACTTTAGACAGTTCCTCGAAAAACTGACAATGCACTGCATTTGTGTCTGTTTTATCCATTGATATTTTTTATCTTCCTGTACTTCTTGTACTTGAAACTCAATTAATTAAGTATTTGCTGAAATTATGTTTACCTTCCTGAACATATTCAAGCCACAGCCAGCAATGAAAAAAAAAATATATATATATTAACACCGCAGGTATCTCTCCTTGTATGTAATACTGGTATATGTGTCGTTGAATAGCATCTTGGTCAAAGTTGTCTGTCTGTCTGTCTGTCTGTCACAGGTTTAGGTCTATAAGGATCAAATTAATAGAATTGTAATATTTACAAAATGGCTTCAACACTTACGGTTTTACAACTAGCAATTCATCTCTACATTCTGGCTTCGAACTACATTAGTGTACTTATGTTCAACTCCAATGTGGACAATTATGTCTGTTTCAGCGCACGCAATAGTTCTTACGATGATATCCAATGGTACACAGCATAAGAAATTGTGTAAAAGGCCTTGACAGTTGCATACATATTTCAGTCTTTTACGTGTACTAACCACTTTACAAGTGGCATTCACATGCACTACCATATTTAATCAATCTACACGTCACACTGCACATGCACGGAATGTTACATTACACAGTACAGTTCTCGAATTGATTCGTACTGTACCACACAAAATGGCAAGCACAACAGTAAAAAAACAAAACTGCCGTACCATCATGTACAACACCTGCATATGCACTTGGAATGGTTTTAAGTTACACTCATCAGCTTTTTGGCGAGCGAAACCTTTAGAATAATACATCAAACTAGGAAAATTTTTATTTTTAGAGGATTCACCACTTCTGTTGAAGCTGAGCACTTCCGACTCCTGCAACTTGTTAATGGCACACGTCATATTTTACACTCATGAATTTTGTAACAGGCAATCAACATAAACTACTTTATAAATGACTTTGGTAGAAAGGCTTTTGTCATTCATTTTTATTTATAAAATTAATTACATTCAAAACGGCAATAACTTATATGACTACATTTTGCACTGTGTTTAGAAGTTCTGGTTTGATATTTCTTGAAATTCAGTTATTTAAAGCATTGTTGGCACCTCCGTAAAGCTTTCTTGCTTTACCTCCAAATGTTGTAATAACATTTTTAAGACGAAATAATTGTTATGAAGATGCCGCACACCACTCTGTACGAGCACTGGAACATTTCTCGAATACTGTACAAACATGAGGTGAGTCACAGAAGAAGGGCAGGGAGACAGTTAGCTAGCTACTGTCGTGTTGGTGTTTCGGCGTCCTTGAAAATGACGTTTGCAGAGGGCAGCCATGCACGTCGCAACTCTCTACCGAGCCCAAGTACACATTTCCTTGCACGAGATGAATCCTCTAAATGTTCACCAGCTAATACAAAGATTTTTTGAAGAATAGCGTTAGCTTGGTAAAGGTTAGGTTTTCCACATCCCTATTATGCAATACCGGGACATACAATACGATGTGTTATAAGCTGTCCACGGTTACTTGAGCACTTTTGAAACCAACCTTTGATGATGTCACTGTCTCTACCTGTATATATTTTAAAAATCACAAGAAGTTGGTAACGACAGAGGGGAAAGTACTTAAATATATTAAAGTTGAATAAAAAAGTGCTAGGTTAACATTTGTGAATACAGAAATTATTTATTTTACCAGTTTTTTTTTTAATGCACTTAAGTGTTACAATCAGAAAATTTGTAAAATATTTATTTTTTTAATAACTGCACAGTTTCACTTGAAGGACACATGAATAAAGTGACAAAACCCTTAGCAATGTGCATACAAGCAGATCTTAAGCAAAGCTTTCAAAAGTACTCAGTTTAGCGTGAACAGTCTATACCCCTGTCATATTCAAGAGAGCTGAGCAACCAGTTCAATGGACTCCCTAGTAAAATACAGCCTGTAAAATCAATGGATGCATGTATGTGTGTATCTCAGTAAATAAATGTTCTGGGAACATTACTTTTTTTCAAGGAAAGGTATGAAACTATTATCTACATCAACCACTTTTTGCTTTTATCCAGTTAAATACAGTATAACCTCGCCGTTGCAGCCCCTTTTATTGGGGCGGGTCAAAATATGTCAAATTTTTCAAATCATGTAATAAGGGTCACCGAAAGGTGTGCAGAGTTCCAGCAGTTTTATTAAAAAACTGTCCAACATGTCTGTGAGGTCTGCTTACGAATAGTATTTAAGAAACATTATGCATCTGTATTTGTTTTTCAGTTCATCCATCTCTCTGTAAAGCCATCTTCTGTGATACTGAAAATGGCTCAAACAAGTGTTTTCATGGTCATTTTTAGGTATAAAAATTCTGGTACAAAACATTAAAAAAGATACAGGACGTGCTCGAAACCTTTTATTATTATTACTTCATAATATGGTAGGGTTTCCGCTGAACGTGTCGTAGAGGCGCATTATCAATGGCAAGACTGCACATGTCTCAGTGCATTGCATGCAGAGGCGATGAGAGAGTTGATGCGCATGTCTCGGTCGTCCCTAGCGCTCCCACGCTTTTAGGCCTGAGACGTGCAAAATTCCTTCAACCAGGCGGCCATCTTAGACCATCCCTCACTAACAACCCTATTCCTGGAAACTGTGAGGGGTCTTAACAGTGTAATTCTACTGTACATGCAAAAAGAAAAAAAAAATAGTTAAAAACAGCATTTTTTTTTTGGCATTCCAGCATAGTTTCCTGAGGGGAAAAGAGAAAATTACAAAAGGACAAAGTGGCATCTGTTCCATTGGCTCTCGTCTCATGTAACACCACCATACTATCCGAGATCTAATTTGCGAGAAATTCAGCTTCCTCAGAATAATGCATATCGCAGTCTCGAGGGTGCCCATCGCACCGTTTACTTAAAGCCAGACGTGACCTTGAGGCATTAAAAATATTTTACTAGGGATTCCCCTCAACATACTCGCACTCTTGAACCTCTGCACGAGTCACACTCAACTGTACAATAAATAAAGCACCAGCTCTCTGTACGCTAGTGTCTCTAGTAAATGACTATGGTGGTAAGATAAGGCAATAAAGAAAGTGGACGTAGACACAGCAAAAGAAAAATTAACAGAGTTAAAAAGTTTTTAAATGTGGCTATGATGAAGAATAAAGAAAATTAAATTGACAGACAGAGCCAAATATATAGACATAGGCATGTTTGAATGTATGTCTGTATGCTTGTCTCTATTCATGTTACAAAGCCACAGTACAAAACAGGCATATAAAAACAGTATGGTAAGAAAATAATACACTGTCATAATTTGGTAACCAAACAGTACTCCAAAACTTTGAGCAGTATGAAGGCAAGTAACTACTCAGAAAGAAAATGCTGTATAATATAACTGCCTATATACAGCAAACTAAAATTATATACATTTAAAGAAAACAAGTGCTCTTGTATCATCTAGAAGACAGTCAAATAAGTATTCAAAAGCTTAACATTTTAAGATGACACTGTTTTATCGTATTTAGCTGGATCATTTCACTGAACAAACATAACTATTTTATACAGTTCACAGTAGCTTATTTAAAATGCTGTATTGCTGAAGTAAACTACAAACACTCGAGCAGCCATATGGCATTCCAAGTGGTAGAGGATAGATAATACACTATTTTCTCCTAACACAGTAGCAAAATGTGTTCAAACATTTGCTTTATTTACGATCTGATGTAAAAATTTTTTTGCAATAAACATTTATTTTTAAATGCAAAAGGTTGCTTTTAAAAAACTGTGTTCAATGAACATTTTATATTAGGAAAAAACCTACACTAATATTTTTTAATTACCCAAGACTGTATGAAATCATTATTTGTTTAAAAACATGTAAATGCATAAAAAAAAATTAAGAACAGCAAGTAGTTAATGCTACTAATCATTACAAATACTATACAGTTAACACTAACTTGTTCATTCATTACGTGTAAATTATTAGTTTATATTATAAACAAAGATAATCAGAGACAATATTATATGGTGAATAGTGATAAAAGTGAAATTAACATGAAATAAAGTTAATAAATTGCCTAATATCAAAAGTCAATACACAAAATAAAAAAATCTATAGCCAAAATAGTAATTTTTACTTTTGAAACCAGGACTAATAATTTGTACTCAAAACTTACGAGATATAAAAAAATTCCAATTTTCAACACATTTTTAACGCACTAGAAATTGGGAAGGAAGAAAAAAATTAATTTTCGGTTGTTAACATTTAAGTTGAGTGACTAGGAGCAATAAAATTAACATACTACTTTGATATTATTAAAATTAAGAAAAACTGTAGAAGCAACTATAAAAATAGTTACATTTCCATAATAAAATGTTTTTTCTTTTTAAAATCATATTAAAGCCATTCTTATGGGATAGCAACAAAAAAATCTACAATGCCTAGGAACTTCAACATATATAATTAAAAAAAAACCTGAAATCTGATTTTTTATTTGTGGTAGTGCTCTGTATTATCTCAGTTCAAATAATATGTTCACTAGGAATGTAGAGGAGGCCGAGAACAGTTGCTTTTGGAGGAGGAGCANTCTGATTTTTTATTTGTGGTAGTGCTCTGTATTATCTCAGTTCAAATAATATGTTCACTAGGAATGTAGAGGAGGCCTAGAACAGTTGCTTTTGGAGGAGGAGCAATGCTCCAGCACTGCGTTTGGAGGAGGAGCGATGCTCCAGCACTGCGTTTGGAGGAGGAGCGATGCTCCATCATCACCAAAACTTTCTCGCCTTTATAATGCACACACACTGAGATCAAGATATTAAGATTAAGAGTGAACCTTTAGAAACACAGTTATTTTACATAGTTATTTACTGTATGTACGAATGAAGAGCTTTTAGAAGTTAGTGTGGCCATCCAGCAAGAGTGTTTTCCTACACAATGAATTCTTCACGTTGCATATGTAATGCCATCGGGTGCAGTAACACAAGTAGTAATAGACCGGGGTTGATTTTTTTACTCTTTCTTAAAGGGTTTTAGATACATTTTAGTCCATAATTTTTTATTCATGTAAACAAGACAAATTACAGATGGCTGAAATGTCATAACTGTCCTTGCTTATGTGTCACAAAATTAGCTGTCAAAGTTGCAAATTTTGTGCTTTTTTAATCAACAAACATGAAAAATTAACACTCTTATTAAACTGAAATAATAGAGATGAAAAATTAATTAGCTTGAAATTTAAACACATAATTGGTATGCTTGATACTAAAAATATTGAGTAGCATTTTATATGTAAATCATGCTCACTCTTACTTGGAATTTTCCACATAAGAAAGCTTGGACAAATTTTTTACTGATAAATTTCAGACATGTCTTGAGTACCCAACAACAAAGAATTTTAAGCTACAAGGTTTTACAACCATAAACTATTTATACGTTACAAAAACACCAACTTTGGCAATGAATAATATAAAAACTGTGCATTGGAATGAAAATTATTAACATTATAATGTCAACAAAATTTTTCAGTATTTCACATTCCTAATTCAATTTGAGATTCGTATTCTATTAGTTTGTGCAACTTTGTAGACTGCATTACTTATCAATATGCACAGTGTTTTATTGTTATTAGTTTCTTCTATATTACCTATTACAATATTCTTTTTAAACAGTTATTAATTTACCGCCTGTCATACAAATATTTTTTAAAAGCATAAATATGAAATGTGGGACTAGAACACTGATGATTACCCTTGTTTACGTACTTGCATGAACATTACATTTTTTGTGGCAAGATGCATTATGTCTAACTGTATAGAGAATTTATAAAAATGAAAACAGTAACTTTATTAAAACATACATAATTAATTTTTTATTATGATAAAAATAAAATCAGCCATCTTTAATAATTAAATTTTTATTAAAATAAAACCAAAAAAAGCAATAACACCAAAGTGCAGTATTTTTCAAAATGAAATTACATCAAAAACCACCTTTTTCAAGTTTCTCAGCTACTCAACTTTTGTTGTATAAGTGAGTATTAAAAAAACTTTCAACACTGAATTCTAGTGATTTAATAAAATGAGGTTTCAAGGTCAATAATTGTTGCCCCTTGGAAAGGCAGCCTTTCAGGATTTTACTGAAAGGGGCATATTTGAAAGAGACTGGAAAGGCAACCTTTCCAAATTCTGAACTCTATTCGTTTTCGCTCAATAAAAATCCTTGGCGCTGGTTGCGCTCCTGCACAAAATCCTGAAAGTTATCTCCACTGGAATCTTGTCCCAAAATGGCTGCCACCTTAGTGATTTATCGATATAGAGAACCAAATAGTTTGCTAACATCATACTAATAAAATTTACCTTCATAACGCTGATGTGGCCATATATTGACTTAGCACGCCTATATCACTCAAATTAAAAAACAAGAAAATACTTAGGAAAATGCTTTGGTGCACAATTACAATTTTGTTATTATCTACACAATTTACTATTTGGTACTTCTTTTCATGAAATGATCCAGCTGCACATGTAATACCTATGAAAATATTTGAGCAAAGTTTTATAGTGTAAGAGTTTGATCTTGCAGAATAAGTAGATGTGGATAACTACAACTGTAACCATTGCTAAGTATTAGCAGCAGAAAGACAAATAAATAGCAAAGTCAGCACATAATATGTTTACAATAATTTCAGTTCAGTACCGTGAAGTAATATCTCTATGCTGAAAATCCTTAAAACTTGCACTAGAATGTAAAAAATTACAAGTATAAAAAATATACACAAAATTAGTGAAAAATAGAAACAAATGAGTTTTACTAAGTAGGGCATGTATGAGTATTTAAGTGAAGAGATTTGGACAGCTCTTAACACCGAGGTCTTGAGAGCCAATGAGGGTGAAGCGATGTGAGTATGGATCAGCGCTAGAATGCAAGGGTGGGGTAAATGGGAGATCATTCAAGAAATCTTGCCAACCAGTGGCATTGTCCGGCACAATTCCCCACATGCAAAAATTTGCGAGCGGCTCCGCCGGGAATCAAACCTGGTTCGCTTAGGTGAGAGGCGAATAGTCCGACTACTATACCACTGTGGTCTTTTGAGTATTTAAGGTTTGTACAACAAACATAAATAGAATGATAATATACAATCTTGTAAAATTTGAAAACTGCACTAAATTCTGCCACAACACTATCCGTTATCTCCTACATCATTGTTTCAATATACTGTAGCTGGTTTAGTTCACTGCATTTTTCACTTAAAGAACAAAACGCCAAAAAAATTTACAAGATTATTGTGACAAATCTGTATTAAATATTTTTTTTAAACAATTTATGCTTCAAGTATATTTTAAGACGACATGCAGTCTTAGACATGTTGAAACTATGGGGTATGAAATATGTAAACCTTAATGGTATTTTGGGGCATTCAGGAACCTAACAACTAAACAAAACTTTATTCTTAACAGCAAATATAACTTAAAATGTTTTTCTGTAAAGGTGCGGTCTCCAGGAACATAACTGTTGTACAAGGGCTACTGCATTACTATCGCTATAATCACAGACTCTCAGCATGTGTGTGTGTGTATTTTACATATACAGGATGTATCTAAATTCGACAGAGAAACTTCAACTGCAGGTTAATCATAACAAAATAAGTTGAAAACATATATATATATATATATATATATATGACCTATGGTCTAAAATTAATTCTAAGGGAGATACACATTTTGGAAGTTGCAACTGAAGAAATAGTTTATTATAGCACCACCGATATGTACATCTCTCTGGAATCTTCCCCTCACTTTAATAGCCGCAAAAGTGTGTTATTGGGTGTTGTACATACCCACCTGCCAGGTATTGGTAAATATTACTTTAAAAGTAAAACGTGAATAACTCAAAAACTGAGAGACTTAGGGTATTTAGAAAAGGCGACATTTGTGTTAATATTGTGACACTGGGATAAATAATCCATATTTAAATCCAAAATATGCTACAGTGTCATGGGGGTGAGTTTGAAATAGGGTTAGTAATTGTGATTATTTATATGAAATAATTTGATGAGAGCTACAGATGTGGTATTTGGAAATATTTGTTCATTTAACCACAGACAATCTGTGTTCCATCTTCAATATTATCTCCAATATTTGCAATAAACAAGCATTTCAGGTCCAATTTCAAAGATGTGTACCACCCTTAGTATTCGCTTTAGACCATAGGTCGTATATATGTTTTCAACTTATTTTTATGTGATATACCTACAGTTGAAGTTTGTCAAATTCAGACACTTCCTGTGTAGGTATGCGTGTGTGCACACACGTGCGTGCACACACACACACGATGGCCCACCTAACGTGGACACCCCCAAAATTTCCGCAATGTTTGCAGATCACGAAATACGGTTTTGCTAGACTTGCATTCACATTGTCCGTCATCCCTCCGTTGCGGTGCTAACATTGGTCCAATGTAGCATTCCTGCTAGGCTACAATAGGAAGCTGCCCTGCCAGGATGAGTCATGGAGCGTTTTGTGTACTATAGCTGTGAGTACAGGTCCACTGCCCCATGCTACCAGTCCACCTAACTTAATCATATTTGCACATTATATCTTGGTATTTCTGTGATAATATCCATTGAAAATGCTATACCACTGAATTCCTCTTTGCACGTACTTTCTGATGCCATTGAATAAACATATGTTTGCAGTTAACAAATCATATGTGGTTCAATTTCTCTGTCTATACACGTGTTACCAATAGTCAGTATGCGGCAAATTATTTGTTCCCGTATGTACTATCATTTAGAGAAGACCAAATTTTGTGATCTGCAACTGTTGCGGAAATTTTAGGGGGTGTCCACGTTAGGTAGATCACCATAGACAAAGAGACAAAAAAAGGATGCACACACACGATGTAACTGAATAACGTTTAAAGCTGTTTGTCATGTTGATGGGGATGTTGAGATGAGTAAGATGATATAGTATACTCAGGGTTGTAGCAGCAGCTGGGAAATACCTCAAAATCAACACACAAGTTGGTTTCTGTGAGGTTTGCAACCTGTGTTGAAGTAGCAACAAGTCACACTGTGCACAGTCCGCCAGCACGTGAAGTGGGGCGAGCTGACAGTCGGTCCAGTCCTGTAAGTTGAGCTTTTGAATATAAATGAGAATGTGCATTTAACAGTAAAGACTTTTACTTGTTTATGATAAAACAAAACAAAACAAAAACATTACAAACATAAGAACAGCTTGCCGTAGGTGACACTACATTAATGGAAACATCACATAAATTGATGTTATTTACAACAATTGTTGAAAGTTTGCACCATTGGTTTGGATGAACAGATTTACACCGCCTTGGTACGCCATCACGAAGCCGTAAGGAAATGTCTCGATTGGCTTGTATTTCTTGAGAAGTCGCAGTGATTCTAGTGAACAGATCCATTTGAGATTCCACGGGTGTGCGGTAAGCGAGATCTTTCATGCAACCCCACAACAAAAAGTCTACCATATTTAAATCCGGTGACCGTGCCAGCCAAACAACTGGTCCGCCACGCCCTATCCACTGCTAAGGGTAGTCAGTCAAATGGTTTTGAACTCGCAAACCGTAATGTGCAGGCGTGCCATCATCATACATAAAGTAGAACACATTGTTGAGAAGTTCTGGTAACACTTCATGCAAAAAGAGGTGGTAATTGTTTTGGTTTAATCAATTTGGCAAGATGTATGACCCAATCATGTGGTTATCCAAAATACCCGCCCACACATGACTTTAAACTTGTCTTGATGCCGGCATTCGTAGCTAGCATGTACCTCCTTAGCGAATGTCGCCTTGTCACTGTACATGACCAAAGAAGGGAAATCGGGTTCATGTTGGCATTTTTGAAGATACCACTGGCGGTATGGGACTCGAGGCTTGTAGTCTTGTGGATTCCACTTTTGAACCTTTTGCTTGTAGTATTAGTGAAGACCATGCTCGTGCCACACCCGCCAAACTGGCACGCACGACACACCGGGTTGACCCACAACGTGGTGTGTGCTCGTACACGGTTCCTCTTCAAGACGAGGAAACACTTAATCTTCAAACTAGTGTTGTCACACATTGCGACGACGTCAGTCCCAATCTGTAACAAATCCTTCACGTACGCGACCTTACCTGTGTTGTACATTACTGCATGAAGTGGTTATGCCTGTGTGTGTTTCCTAACATTCACCATACCCGTCTCACGGATGCGACGGTCCACGCTTGTAAACAACACACGACTTGGTAAGTTGCGTCAAGGAATCTATCTGCTCTGCACAAAGCTGCCTAGCTGCGAGTGCGTTTGAGTTAGCTGCACCATAGCAGAGATACACGTCTGCCAATTCGTCAAATGTGTAATAATTGATTTCGTTATGTCGTTCGATCGCGCTACGAAGACACCGCTGCTGACAGACAGGTAAGACTGCACTACTGTGGCTCTAACTGGTATTACATGCAGGGGGGCCAAGAGAGCAGGCCGAGGGAATGGGGGAGACGTCGCAACGCACGTTGCGAACCTCACAGAAAGCAACTTGTGTGTCGATTTTCAGGTATTTCCCAGCTGCTGTGACCATAAGTGTGCTATCATTTTACTCGTCTCAACATCGCCTGCAACATGACGAACAGCTTTAAACATTATTCAGTGTCATGAGTGTATATATATAAATTTACTAATGTTCCCACAAGTCAATAACAGAGAGTTCATCAAAAATAAATATAGAGATAGCAATATTTCTCAAAGGATAAAGACAAAAAAAGACAACAAAAATAAAAACAAAAGTGTATGTTCACAAATTATAACATACTCACAGAGATTTAAAAAAAGTAAAAAATATTTTCAATGTGAATTGAAAGACCACACTTCACATTTTATGGCAAAATCAAAAACATGTATGTTCCTGGCAACAAAAAAACTGTAAAAGTTAGAAAATAAAAACATTTATGGTTTACAGGAATAGCTAAATAGCTACACCAGAGCTACGTACGTAATATGGCTATACACAACATCCTACCACCAGCAATATAAAAACCCGTAGGTATAATTTTCATGTATCTTGTAAAAAAAAAACTATAGTGAGATTAGGAACACAGAAAACATCAAGCAACTGGGCCAAATCACCCATACACAGTTAAAGCATTTATCAAAAGGTGGCAACAGCGACCTTAAACAGTGTTTAGCAACTGTGGCGGATGTGCAGGCGCAGCAAACTACATAGGCATACACTTCATCCTGCAGCGCTATTCAATTAGTTTTCTCATTGGGTCACTTACAAATAATCATAGGCTGTTCATGGTTATTTGAGCACTTTTGAAATTAACACTTGAGAAATGTCACTACCCCTTCCTGCATTTGTTTTAATGGGCACACTGATTGGTGTGGGCCCAGTAAAGTTGATAACGAAAGACAGAAGGTAGTCCCATGTCTTAACGTTGAATTAAATGTGTTAAATAAACATTTGTGAATACTGAAATTATTTCCTATGCTTTCCTCTTTTTTAATGCATGTAAAAGTAATATCAACATATAAGTTAGGTAAATATTTTTATAATAATTTTACAGTTTTGCTTGACTGACGCATGAATAAAGTGATCAGGCCCACGGCAATGTTAAATGTACATGTGGTGTAGGAATACACACTGTGCATACAAATAGATCTTAAGCAGGGCTTTCAAAAGTGCTCAGTTTATCATGAGCAGCCTTTACAATGCTTGACAGAACACACTTGCTCGTCACAAAGTCGTGGCTCACGTTTACAGTCAGTTTATTTATGTGAAAATGTAATAACATGAAATAATATATAATTTTAATACAAGTTCTTTGCTGGTCATAGTTACAGTTGACATTGAATCAGGTAATTGTATTAAATATGCCAATAAAACATCTTGTCAGTGAGTCAGTGTGACGAGTCTGGCGGACCACATGTGGTCTGCCACTGCTGCTTGAATAGCCCTGCTGTATTTCCTGAAGGAGAAAAGTGGGTCATCACTACCACCTCTCATTACAAACCTGGTGATGAACACATTGAGTACAGCATGTTCCAACACCAGGAGAATAACGTGGAGATAGAAGAATGCAAACTGGTGCTCATAATTACAATAAGTTAACAGATTTAGCAACGACCTGAGCATAGCGCAAGTGTCAAGTTTCATTGAGCCATACCAGCCAATCCATCTAATTCTTGCTCTGAAAAAATTAATATAACTGAATCTTGAAGCAAGCAGAATCCCAAAATCTGTGCCTATCAAAAGGGTAACTGTGTTACACCAGTTGCTAAGCAAGACGGCTAACTTGCCCACTAGATATTATGTAATCACCAAACTGTAAACAGCAATTCAAAATTAGTGCTATCTGTAAAGGCCAGTTGACTGACATAACCAAGAAGTTACCAGAAAGAAGACATCAACAGTGCACTGAACTTGACAGAAGATAAGTATTCATCTCTCGCACTGTATTCTAGACAGTCAAAATTATTTCTGATCAACATATGTGAAAGACGGAAGCAGGGATTGTTTACATTTCATGTACTTTCTTGTTGCTGCAGTACAGTCCACAATTAAAATCTGCTGTTTCTCAGAAGCATTAAGTAATGAAGCAAACAAACTGTAATGTTCAAGTCCATAAGCTGCAAAAGGAGATAAACTTATGTCATTATAGTCTATACAATAAAAAAAAAATGAGATCCTGAAGAGCCAAAAGTTTAGTTCAAAATGATACTCCGGTCTTGTGGTTGTAAATCTATAAATGAAGTGACACTATCAGTCAGCTGGAGATGTGAAACTATCAGTCAGTTAAAGATGTAACAAGTCTCCAGCACCCTAGTTTGAGAACAACGGAAATCCTGAAGAGTCAGTTGCTGTGACATCATCAGATTGTTGAGTCTTCAGATGATGACCTCACGGCAGGGCCACCTTCCACAGAGCCTTGTATGTCTGTCAGCACCACAACTTCGTAGGGAGAGCAGTCTTCATGCTTGAGGGCAGCGCACAACCAGCCATAGAATCCCTTTTCCAGGTCGGTGATTTCTTTAAACCAACTGTCAAAAAACCACGACAGTTGAGCAAAGCCTGCATACAGACCCAGCCCAACAGTAAAAACCACGATAAGGAATGGGTACATAAGGATAACAAAAGGAGAGACAAAAACCCTGCAAACGAGTGGTTTTTCCTCTGTGTAGTAAGTGAAAACATTGTACCAGGTAAGAGTCCCCATGTAGAATGAATAGGCCCCTGATATCGCCACGGCAAATGGCAAACAAAGTGCTGTCCAGATGGCGACGTGAGGGCCGTGGCGCGGCCCACACAGCAGGCATGAGGAGATGGAGGAGGAGCCTCCTCGCTTCTTAGCTGCGATGGTAGCCTCCAGCACCTCCAGCTCTTCCCGGGAGATATTTAGGCGTATGTCAACACTCTGGCCAGCTTTCTTGCCCCGTTTGATGGTCCCCGTCATGGTCAGGCAGCCGTCCGTGCTGCTACTGATGGCAGAGTGGTCTGCCACAGAGTCCGACGTCTCGGAGCCTCGCCTCAATGCTGCAGTCTCCACGTTGGTCGCCTCCCCTTCGTCTTCGGGCTCGTCACGGTCTGTGCAGATGTTCACGCGCTTCTTCGTCTTTGCCTTCTTCAAGTCCCGAATGATGTCGAGGTCGAGGCTCTGGTCACTCTGGCTGAGGCTGCCGTTAGTTATGCTGGCATGCTCCGGCAGCCCTGGCATTCCAGACAGGTGGCCATTCTCCAAGACCGAAGACAGTGTGTCGATCTTGTCTAGGGTCTGCTTCATGGCAGCCTCGCTCAGCACCAGAGTCACTATTCTGTCATCTGACGCCTCCTTCAAGTCTACTGACATGTCTCCTTCACTTGCAGGAGAAGAAATGCTGTCTCCCGTTGGACTACCCTTGCTCCCCTGCAATGGTTCAAAAATTGTTTAAATGAATAACACACAAAAAACAGTCTGCACAGAGCACACTCAGTTGAAGAGAGTCAAGGAACAGTTGAATGCTGGTTCTCAACACTTCTTGCTACATACAGCAAGCCACCTAAGTTTTGATTTGTAGCATTCAAACCTGCAACTCAAAGTAAACTATTTTATTATATGCACACAAACAAATACAGTCACTGCCTCATTTGTCAGAATCTACTGTTTTACAAACTAACATACAATTCCAAGACAAATTCATCACTCTTTACCAAGGTTAGCATAAATTTAAGTTTGTATGTTACCTCACGTGATACTGGACTGGAAGGGTAGGGCAAGAGGATCTCTGTAACTGTTGGGCTGAAACCATTTCAGTAACGACTTGCTGCTTGCAAACTTGAGTCAAACCAGGGTTGTGCTCTAACCAAAACCGGTTCAGCCTCATCACCACAGTGTGTGTGGTGCCTCAGCAAGTACGGTTGTTCACAGTCCTAACAGCACTGTTCGTAACTTAAAAAAATAGTTGTCCTTGCCAAAAACATATAGAATTTTGAATTACAATTGGTTTCCTTTTCACTCAGTTGACCTTCTGCTAACAAAGTGACAAAACTTTATCGTGATACATTATTAAGGGGCGTCTGAAGAAATCTGAGATAAATGTTTAAAACTGTTAAATTATTGGATCACTTATTTCCATATCCACCAGGAGGGTGCTTGCATAGCTAATCACCCGTCAGTTTCCTTCCGGAGTTTCCAGGCACAGTACTGCCCCGAGACCTATTTCACTGGCATCTGCTGGAGGATTAGTGGAAGGCCAGGGAGCGGCAGATACAGCATGTCCGGCTGTGTGAACTGGTTCTTGAGTTTCTGGAATGCGTCTTCTTCCTTCTTCGACCATTTCCAGAGTTGATCTTTGCGTAGGAGGTTGTTTAGTGGCCCCATGAGTTTGGCGATGTTGGGGATGAAGTCGTAAAGCCAATTGCAGAGTCCCGAGAACTTGCAGAATTGTTTCTTGTTCTTTGGTGTAGCTGCTTCTGCTATTGCACGAATCTGCTCAATCTGCGCAACGTTGTCTTCTGGAGTGACTCGGTGCCCCGAAAAGTCTATTTCCATTTTCCCGAAATGGCACTCGGATAAGCTGCATTTAAGGCCATGGATTTCGAATTGTTCCAAAACTTACTGGAGGTGGTGCTGGTGTTCCTGTCAGTCTTTTAAGAAGATTATGACGTCGTCCAAGTAGGCGTAGCAAAAGTTGCCGATGAAGCCGGTGAGGACCGAGGTGGCCATTAGGCGTTGAAACATGGCGGGTGCGTTTGTTAGGCCAAAGGGCATGACAAACTAGTAGGCTTCCCCATTAGGAGCTGTGAATATAGTGTACAGTCTCGACTGTGGGTGTACTGGTATCTGCCAATATCCGCACCTCACGTCGAATGTGCTAAAGATTCTGGCTTCCCCAAGCGCCTTTAGCGTGTGCCCCAAGTTGAGTGATGGGGGAGATACTGGCTGGGTAAATCTAGTTTAGGTGATAGCAGTTCACGCAGAACCTTAGTGCGCTGTCTTTCTTCGGTGCGAGGATAACTCGAGCATTGTAGGCAGTGTCAGAAGGCTCGATGATGTCCAGCTGTTGCATATCTTCAATTTGCTGGCTCGTCGCTTGGCGGACACTTCCCCTGGTCGATTATGAATGACCTGGGGGCTGGTCAGGTGTATCTCGTGTGAGATTGTGGCAGTCTGATGCAGTATGCTGCATTGTTTGAACACGCGGGGGTGTTCCTGAAGGATCTGGGTCAGTTATTCCACAGTTTCCCTCTGCAGCTGGTGACTCAACTCTTCTCCCGCAATTGGTTGTTGTGATTCTGATTCGGCGAGCTTCCACTAGGTTACCGACCTTCTCTTAGTTGCGTCTAGATTTTGAACCAAAATATGCTCAATTTTAGGTACATATGCTTGGATGCTGTCATTAGAAATAGGGTAAAGTTTATTATAATGTACAAGAAAGCTAATTATTTAAGCTACAAATTGGTTTTCGTTTCAAGCCTCTGACTTTGGTGTGGGAGATGCTAAAAATATGAAACTTACAAGAACTAAAAACCTGTATGATACCTATCCACTGTAAAAAAATAGAATTCCAAAATGTGAAAGAAATGTCAAATTTAATGGCATTGATGTAATAAGGTGCACGACTGTTAATAAAATATTAAATTAAATTGTTAGGCGGTAATAAATTTATAATTACCTAGTTAATTTTTACAAGAAGCTCATCTATGGATGTTGGTGTACTATGAGCAAGCAGGCTTAGCAAGCGAGTAGGAGGAGGGTGGGTGTAGCAGAGTGAGCAGTTTGTAATCTTTTATTTCTGTTTGCTCATGACAAGCAGGAAGATAAAGCCACCTCAGTCATTCCCATATCAGTAGTCACTTGAAACTTTTGTTAAATGATTCATGGTAAGGTATTGTTTACTCGGCATTCTTCAGCTGACTGCAGGATGTGAAACTGAACAATAGGCACAGTGGTGTGATGGAACATCATGACAGAGCATCGCTTACAAGTGCAGTCAGACAGGCGTCCTGATTGCCTGCTTCCTCAGTCTGTCGGTAGTTTTGGTGATGAGTATACGTATTCTCTGGCATCGCCAAGTGTTTTGTGCATTAATGTGACACTGCAGTTATTAAAAGAACGGATTGCTGTTTTGGATTATTTATTCAAGAGAACTGCCATATGGAAAGTTATGATAAAGAAGAAGTCACAATAAACCAGCTCAATTTAGACGAGCAGAAGTTATTGATGCTAAGATAGGGTAATAATTATATAAGAACTGTATGTAAATATCATGAAAGTACCTAACTAATTACAATCGTCTTTTTGGAAAGATTTGTTGTGATCCTCTGGACTATCATTAAGAAAAAAGGCAATAAAGGGCATTTTGAAATAAAGGTAATTATTAAGTTTAGGGGCTTTTCTGTAAAAATAAAAATAATTCACGGAAAATTGTATATTTCCACTCTAATAATGATGCAGAACACGAATATACTAGGTGCATTAACGTCCGACTAATTTCGTAATATGTGCCCACCTAACCTAACAGAACCTAGCCCCACGATGAGTGAATCACTATTTTACATTTTTAAACTAACCTAGGATTGTTGGGTTTTACACTAATCTAGGATGTTTGGTACACTAAACTATGGATGTAGGGATTTAAAGGAACCATAAAACACACCAAAGAAGGTAAATTGACTCACCTAGGTAGGTGGCTGGTATAATTCCTCTGACGTTAATAGATGTAAACAAACATATTTTGCAAGTTTTTTTTAATATGTTCTACTTATTTTAACATTACGCCCTCTTGAATATGAACAAGGTAAGCTGTGCAGAACCCATTAATGCAACTTTTGTTGGTCTAGGACGTTTCTTTTAGAAACGTAAACAAACTGGCTATACTGCTCATTTCGCAATTTTGTTCAATTTTTTTATATGTTGTACTTATTTTAAAGTTACGCCCCTAGTATATTAGTGTTCTGCGTAATTAGTAGAGTAGAAATGTATCATAATTTTAAATTTTTTTTGTGTTTTTCAGAAAAGCCCCTAAACTTAATAATTACCAAAATAAAATTACCACACTTGGAAAAATNAAACGTAAACAAACTGGCTATACTGCTCATTTCGCAATTTTGTTCAATTTTTTTAATATGTTGTACTTATTTTAAAGTTACGCCCCTAGTATATTCGTGTTCTGCGTAATTAGTAGAGTAGAAATATATCATAATTTTAAATTTTTATTGTGTTTTTCAGAAAAGCCCCTAAACTTAATAATTACCAAAATAAAATTACCACACTTGGAAAAATAAAAAAATTTTGAAGTCACTCCTATTCCAGGAAAGTCATTGTGCCAAACATGTTACAAAAGAATATTTTCTGTTAAAAACCAAGACTGCAATGAAGCTGACAGAAATTATGATTTGTTTGTCCCACCAGAAGAAAGTTTAAACAAGTTAGATGCTGTCTGCTTCATTTCGGATACGTCAGCAGCCTCTAAATTGAAAAAAAGTTACTTAAAAAAGAATTCTACAGCTTTACTGATCAGAATGTCCGCTGCTGTGAAAAGAAAACTAGACAGTAGAATTGTACCTGCTGCTAAGTTAATTCATATACTTCCGGTATGTTTTACTGTTACTTTAAAACCCTACAACCCTATTAACACCCTACGTTAATCTAAACTAGAAATGGGAGTACCCTATAATCATAGGTTAAATTAAAACCCTACAATCCTACTGTCCTCTGCCAATTAAACTACCATCGTGCTTGACTTGCACCTTATTAACTCACTTGACAAAACCCCATGATCTACTAAAACATCCAAGTATAGTCCATATCATATAAGAAGGCCAGATTCTGACAGTGTGTGGCAAATAGATGTATACGAAACAAAAAAAGTGACATTTACAAAATCCTGTATCAGCTGATGCACGAACGTACAAAAGTTAAAATTACGTTGGCTATTCTGAGTGCACTGCCGATGCACATCACAAAATCAGAAAATACGCGGATAAGAAAGAGTTCTTAAATTTATTAATGCATTTTATTTTACAAGGACACAAAAAACAATGGTTGTTAGTGTTAAAAACTAAACTTCATGATAATGTAGTAATGCATAGGTGTTCAAAATGAAATGCACAATAAAACGATACAACGTGGAAAAGTTTTCTGAAGTTGTGCTAACTTCAGAAAGCTTTTTCACGTCGTATCATCCCTCTCCAACCTCGCTTTCAACAAGTCCTTGATATTAATTCCAAAAGCATTCAGAAATATTGCATAATATTGTTAAATAATTTTTTCTAATAATTTGACAAAACGACACGAATTTGAAATATATTTCCAGCACTTAAAAAAAGACGCTATCTGTTATCCAAAAACAGCGGCTCAAACTTTGCCACGACGTACTGTGCGCGCCACCTGTCAGATCTTTTCCAAAGCATTACCAGCCAGAAATGAACCGCGTTCCTGCGCGATATATAACGAATTTAAAAACAGATGCCAATAGTTATATTTTTTCACGAGCTCTACATAATTTTTAAAGTAACATATATTTCGTGTACAACGATTTTGAGTACAAGTAATTTATATTCGGCCGGTAATCGTTCATCTACGTAAATTATACGCCATATCGTTCTCTCGAAACCCATCTCCTTGTTTCTGAAGAAAGTGGGACATGCGTGAATAGTTTTTAAGCAATTCTAAAGTTATTTCACGTCGCATATTTCCAACTGGAATATATTAGCTATAACGTCCAAAGTGTGATAATAGATACAACAGACCGTCTCGCAAATTTTAACCCAAATTCACTATCTCGGACAAATTAAAAAGGTTTAGCAAATATTTAATTATTTGCAACATTTTATATTTTTACTTTTATAACCTACTTATTTTTTTTAGACAGATGTCAGTCTAAAATATCTTAAAATTTGTTTAGCATTACAGTACAATGGCAAGTGGATTAGTTGACAGCGTGTTTATAAAAAATACAGCCCCGACTTGACGGACCAGCTGATGGCGGAAGGATACGTAGTCAGAGGTAAACAGTGGCGCTACTTTCGCAGACCTGTCAGAATCTGGCCTTCTTATATGAGATGGACTATAACACCTGCCACATAGACGACTGTCACGCACAGAAACACTCGTACTTGCACCCTCCATTCTTAAATCTCAAGCCTTTGCACGGTCAGATTCAGACGTCACAACTCATTGGTGCAACAACACACACCACTTGCCACAAACCGCACTGTCTCACATCCAAACTACAACTAACATATGGTAACGTCTACACATCCACAGCCAATAAGGTGACGGCTGATTTGTTTATGTTAGTACAGCATTACAGGACTAAACATCATGGCATCCGACGTAAACAAAGGGGCCCAACTCCTTGTATATTATCTATTTTATTTCTGATGTTCTGCTTATTTTATCATTACGTAGTTTTAAATATGAAACAGGCAAGGTGTGCAAAAGCCATTTATATAACTTTTGTGAGTCTACTATGTCTCCTTGAAAAAAGCAGCTACTTTTTACATTTACCCAAACAGCTTCTGTCAATATATTTCCGATGTGATGTCGATTGGGCTCAGCATTTCTCTGGATACTGCATCTCAGCTCGCTTGTAGTATAGATGTGTAGCAAAAGATCTTTCCCGGGCGTGGTCCTTTCCTTTGCCGAAGTCTACAACTTCCAACGATCATAGATCTAGAAGTTCTTTCTTCAGCCACACGTATGGGTCGTGTAACATTTCAGATATAATCAGTAGGCCAAAATTCTCAGCTTCTCAAGTAATTTTTTATTTAACTTGTTTGTCATTTCAAACAAACTAACAAATAAATAATTCTTCTGAAATACAATAAGTCAATCTTATTAATATTCCATTATTAAGTATTTACCTTTAAATCATCTTGCAGCAACCATTTCATTAATATATATTATCACATTTTCCTTTAATACAAATTATACAACCACAGCCAAGGATGAGCATGGTGGATTTAACTTAACGCCCCACGTTGGGCACCAGTCGTAACATTTCAGTTAAATCAGAAGGCTGAAATTGTATTTTACTTTTTATTGTCTTGTTCTTCTTCGCCAACAAATTAGACAAATTATTGACTCATATATATTCTAAAAAAAATTAAATGCATATCATTAACTTTCCATTATAAACGATGAACTTAAAATATTGTTGCAGCAATTATAAAAATTATTAATCTATATTTTCAATCATAATATTATTTTTATGTATTTATCACCAACACGTCCATTCTCGTCGGTGGTTTTAGTTCTGCTAAAGAAAAACGTTTGACTTGAAACTTTAGTACCACCTCTTTTGTAAGATACTCCCTGATTGGCTGTCGTCTGACCATGCTACATACCTCCTCCAACCAGCAATGGCGAGACGAGAGCCAACCAGGATAATTTTATTTTGTTAAGGTTATTTACAACATGCAATGCTTAATACCCTCTGGGGAATAAATGTGAACAATAACAATAAAATTTGGAATATTCAAAATCCTCTGAAAACAAATATAATCTAACTTACACATGATTTCTATGTCAATAAACTAGTAAAATAACAAAAGATTATATAACACTTTTTTAAAATCATATAATACAGCTTAATTTGGGGGTTATATTAAATGAATTGTGACCCTAAACAAATACTGTAATCATAGAGAAATATAATATCTAGAACTAAAGTTAAATATAACACCCGAAAAACCACAATGTTACGAAGTTAGTGTTCTGTAGCTGCAAGAAGTTGTAGCAGTTTTTATACAACTGGATTGCAATGGATGGTATTGTTTAATGGTTTGTAGAGTGTAGTAAATGATGTTGTAGGTAGGTAATGTTAGGTTAAGTAACCTGTGGTGTCAACGAGTGCTAGCCAGTCGTAGATAAAAATCAGTTTGCAGTGGATGATTGTTTATAATATTTCAAAACGGTGTAATAAATTATGATGTGTAGCTAGGTAATGTTAGGTACGTATAGTGATAACGAGTGTTTGCTATTTTTAATAGACGTGGTGTAGGTAGGTCGAGTTAGGTTAAGGATCTGTAGTGTCCGCGAGTGTTTGCGGGTAGTATATTTAAGCGGATGGCTTCAAGTGTACTTCTAGAAACCACACATGGTATCACGTAGTACACTTGAGCAGATGGGCTCAAGTGTACTTCCAGATACCAACGTCTATAAATGCTGAAAGTTTCCCTGCCCGAAAACCTCACATTCCCGTGGATGCGCCATTAGATTGTAAGAGGAAAGGGATGGGGCATTAGGAAAAACATGTGATGTCATCAGCGCCATATTGGAGACGTCATAACCTGTGTGTAAACACATGGTATCGGGTTGTACACTATAGTCCATTCCATGTTTCTTCAGATGGTTTGAAACAAAACTTTGCACAATCACCCTATGAGTAACATGTCTATCTTTTGTTTAATTAACTTGTATACCACAAATATATATCACAGTGATAAACTTTAAAGTATTGCACTCATCAATAAATGAAAAATTAACTTAGTATCTTCTATAACTTGTAATATTTATATTGTATTAAATACGAATTAAAAACAGCGAGAGCAGCGATGTGTTGGCAACGGCTAGTAAAAAATAGTTCAGAGATAAATATTGTTTTAACCTGGTTTGTTGGTATGCTATTTGTAAATTAAACATTGCCTTTTGATATACTACAATTTTAAGGAAGCACTAAAGGAAACACATTTCATTGTTACAGTTAAAAATATCAGCGCAAATTACGGTGCGTAGGCTCTAGTGACACGGTGGTTTTTTTTTCTTCTGAGGAAGAAACTTGAATAGGCAAAGCGAAGCTTGTCCTTGTCGCTCTCTCTCTCTTTCGAGAAGTTTTGCACCACTAGTAGTAGCAGGAAAATTATACAGATTTCAATTTTAGCATATTTTATACTTACTACAGCAAAAATAATGGTTTTTGAATTAGTAAATTACAACTAAAAAAAGATTTTATTGTTTCAATACTTATAATATATTTATATGTGATGGTGGGACGGTTACAAATCCGAAGTTGGCAGAAGTGGTGACTGGTGACGTGACATAGTATGTTGATGAACGAAGCGTAATTTCTCTTCTTGTGAAAAATACAATTACCACACCACGTTTGTAAACATTGTTTATTAAACCTACCTAGGCAAGTTACGATGATGTGATAAATATGTTTTTCCATGGCAGGAATAAATATACTGTGACGTGCGTTGTAACCGCTGTTTTTAATAGAGAATTGTTGCCTTTATGCTACGGTGTGCCAGTGTGTGTGTGTGTGTGTGTGACTGCAAATATGGAACGTGCAAAATTTATAAATTTTATCAGTGAACTGTTTTTATGATAAAATTAATTTTTTGAAAGTCAAGTCTGTTTATTTATCATGACGTAACTTTGTCCTAGGTGTTTGAAACACAATTGTATAACATGCTTGCGTTTCTGTGATTTTAATATTTGCCACAATCCCAACAAAATACTAAGCCTAGCCAGATAAATTTAAATAAATAACAGAATAAACCTAGAAAACAGTATACAGTAATACCCCGGACTTACGCGATAGGTGGGACCGAGCGATAACAGTGTAAGTCGAATTTGCGTAAGTCGGGGTTCAATTTTGCATATAAATACATATAAATTATGTTTAATTGGGACCAGAGTCTAAAGAAAACAATAATTTAGGAGAAAATGTTTAATAAAATGTTAGATAATAAAACCATTTACATTGTTATGAATAAAAAACTTAAACCGAAGTTATTTTGACGTAGAAGGCTTCATATATTCTAACATTGTCGCCTGACGAGTTAAATTTCTCTTCTTTTCTCACAAAATTTCCCCGTATCACGCCAATAACTTTTTATTCCCCTTTTATAGTAGAAATGCGCTCTTCGTTGGAGTCTATTTTTTCTAAAATTTGTAACCCCTTTTCAATTGAACTGAGGCCTTCTGTTAAGTTTGCAATCGTCATTTGATTTTCCGATTCAACTTGGTCTAACGAATCAGTTTGTTCAATGTCTTGCTCATACTCACGCATTTCTATAAGCTCGTCAATTGTCGGCTCTTGATTGTGTGAATCCAGCAATTCTTGAACGTCAGCTCCATCCACCTCTAAATTTAATTGTTTGGCAATATCAACCACTTATTCAATTACACTATCAATTTATTCAAGATCTGGCGCTGATTCTCCTTGTGTTTCAGTGGTGAAAAAAGAATGGACACAGTTTTTTCCATAGGCTGTTCAAAGTTTTTTTTGTGAAATCTCATTCCAAGATTGTCCAACAATTCTAACAGCATCTAAAATATTGAATTGTTTCCAGAAGTCTTTGACAGAAAGCTCGTTGTCTTGTCGCATAGCTTCATGTAGATGCGCAAACGATCGTCTTGTGTAGTAAGCTTTAAATGTTTTAATGACTCCCTGGTCCATCGGTTGAAGCTAGCTGGTGGTGTTTGGTGGCAAAAATACAACTTTCACCTGTGGGTCGAAATTAATTAGAGTAGCAGGAGGGTGACCTGGTGCATTGTCAATTATTAGCAGCACTTAAAATGGGATTTCTTTTAATTGGCAATAACGTTCGACTTCAGGAATAAAATGATGGCCAAACCAGTCTTCAAAAGAGAACCTGTCACCCAAACTTTCGCATTAGACTTCCAAATGACAGGCAAACCAGCTTTAGATTTATTTTTTAAGGCTCTTGGATTTTCTGAGCGATAAACTATGAGAGGTTTCAATTTACAATCACCAGCTGCATTCGCACCAACCATCACTGTCAATCGATCTTTGGCTGCAAACGTTCTTTTAGGCATTTTCTTCCAAAAAAGACAGGTTTCGTCTACGTTCAATATGGTTTGGCTAGTGTAGCCAACTTCTTCTATGATTGTCTTGAGTTGTTCTGGATAGAAAGATGCAGCTTCTTTATCAGCGCTTGCCGCCTCTCCACTCTCTGCGATGCTATGCCAATTACAACGACTTTTGAATCAGCAGAACCAGCCGTTACTAGCTTTAAACATTTCATCTTTGGCCGCCTCCCCAGCTTCTTCTCTTAGTCTCTCAAAAATCTGCTTAGCTTGAGAGCACACCATGTTTTGATCAACAGGACAATTTTTCACTCGTACTTGATTATCACACCATAATTTTAACAATGTTTCCATCTGAGCGATAATACCATGACTTTTACGAATGATGCTTGAATTCAAAGATTGAGAATCTTTCACAGCTTCTACAACTTTTTCTTTACCTTTCATAATCGTTCGGACTGTTGATTCCGGTAGGTCAAATTTCTTTGCCAATTCACAAATTTTAATTTTTGCCTAAAAGTCTTTGATAATTTTCAGTTTAAACTATAAAGATAGTGATTTTCTTTTCTTGTTTGATTCAAATGACTAATTTTTTGTTCTGTTGGATGACATAATTAAGAGTTAACAATAAAACGCACTGCGTACGTAAAACAATTCCATGCGAAACATGTTTGAACCTGTCGCAAACCGAACGCTGACTGGGCGGGGTGGGAGAGCCGAGGCGCGTGGCGCTCACAAAGAAAAACTGCGTAGCTCCGAATTTGCATAAAACAGGGTAGCGTAAGTCGGGGTATTACTGTATACCATACCACTGCATAGAAATATGAGCAGAATAAAAGTTACGGTAGGCCTATTTGTGTGCATGTTCACCACTCATTTTTAAGTTTGTCACTGTCACGTACAAAAAATAACCTACACGAGTTGCGTGCTTGAATTTGCTGTCTCTTTTCGTTGGACTGGTTGTTTCCTCGTTTTAATATTTGTTCCAACTGAGGCTGTCCTTGTAACAAAATAACCCAACTAATATAAAAAATAAGAGGTTAAATACTACAGTTCTTTCCCCCGCAGTTGTAACAGGGTTAAACACAGTTGCGGAGAAATATTAACGTGTATTACTAATGTGCTACGTTTTGTATAACATATATATTTTAACAATTAAAAATAATAACTGTAATAACTATTGTCAACGTAACCATTGTTAAAAAGTCATAAAGTTGACCTAAATAAGGTTGTAGGCCTAAATTGTAAACATTCGTTCGAAATGGATTTTTGAAATATGACAGAATTCCTTTCAAAGCTGAAAACACTAAACTGAGCATTTGACAGTTAAAACGTAGTCACATGGCAGTGTTTATGTTTACATGTTTCGGAAGTATACGTAATTGGTATACAAAAGTAGACCTTCAGTAGGGCTTAAGAAAAGTGTAAAGTAACCGTGAATGGCCTATAGTCCTCTTTTAACAAAGTGGGCCATGGTGGCGTTGTATGTTTAAATTTTGCAAAGCCTTCAGTGTTGAAAAATTACCGGCGCCGTGGTTTGTTTCGAAAAAAAATAATAACCTTACAAGAAGTTAAGAACTGTTATTTACAATAAAATCATGCGTTTTGGCTAAATGATTACAGTAGTAGCTGATGTGAGCAATCTACTCAACGTGCGGCCTGTCTAGTAACTTTCCATGATGCGGTTGATATGGACCAGACAATAAAAAATACATCTGAAATGTGCACACAACTGACCTGGACTACAACAACGTGATCTACATGGCCATTTAGCCCACATAACTTCTTCACATGTCTATTTTCAGGTGGTATGAGCACCGGTGCTTCCTCTACCTGCATATCTTTCTACACACAATTAATAGCCAACAGCTGATCAAATACTACAGCAGCCTCAAACGATTTACCCCGATTTCAACAAGTAACTCTGGTCGTTGAAAATTTATTCTAAAGGCACAGCTGCACACATCCATTGTGAAATACATATTGTAGGTTGTTGCCACACGAATACATCAAAATGTTTCAACGTGTACAGACATTACATCCCTGGCAAACGCATGCCATCGTTGACTTAAGTCAGTTATTAAAAACAACAGATGGTACCAACATCAGAAAAATTCTGACATGTCAAACATGCCTCTTAAGAGTGATGTTGGTAAAAATTGTTGGTGGCCTTTAAGGGCAATCTTACAGCCACAGTCAAATTAGTTAATTATTTATTTATTAAGTGCATTCTTTTTTCCCAATCACAAACAAGTTTTGGCTTTGTCAATACCCATATATAAACATTAATATACAAACACAGGTGTTTAAAAAGGCAACTGTTATCACGTCATCGGCCCACAGTCGCTGCATCAGTGCGGCCCAAAGAAACACACATGTCAAGCATCCCGATGGGTGTTCGCATCGTTCACTTGGGAACAGGACATGACCCGATACCGAGTGATCAAACTGAGTGGCTGTGTGTCCCTAGAGAGATCTGTGTAATTAGAATGGGAATAAAGGGTTAAAATGTGTATTAAATAGCATTAGAATTTATCGCCCAAGGGCAAATGTTCGTTAAATTCGCCTTTGGCGATTACGAAGTAATCGCAGAATAAATGCACACCACATGCATATTTAATGAGGTGAAGAATAGCAAGACTACGGTATTTGAAGTGTTGTATATAAATTTCCGAGTTCAATTGTGTGTCTAATCAAACCAATTTCAGTGGTGTGGGAAATAATTAGTATTTCATTCAACCTGACTGTTCTGCTCGTAGAGTGCCCCAAAATTTAACAAACCTAAATTTCCCACTGCTCTGCAAGCCACCACATAATCATGTTTTGTATTTAAATTAGTGCTTAAGAAAGAACTCTGAACAACTAAGCGATGTCCATCCCGAACGATGAAGGGCCCTATTGTCTGTATGTTTTACGTATTTATGAAATGAGGTCAGTAAATAAAGATACCTCGCAGGATGGCGCGAGCTCTTGACGAGGTCGTGGTNCCCCCCCCTCATATGGCAAACAGTCTGATTTGACAGGTTTTAGGTGCTTCACATATGTCGCGTTGCAGGGGACTTACATACTTTGTTCTTAACACTTAATGGCAAAAGGTCAACATAATTTACTGGAACTTTTATTTAGTTTATCAAAAGTCTTCCCCGTTCCCCGTATTCGCAGCACCCCACCATCAGCTCAATTTACCGACCCGGGGGGTTTAATTACTATTGTAAGTTTTCGCGACATTCTTGGCGTTTTTGTACAGTAACGGCCGCTGGCAGGCTTGTGAGTCAGGTCCACTTTAATTGGCATTGTATACACGTAACTGTATACACTATTCGACAATACAATTTACTTGAGTTAACCGAAACTTGTGAGTTCTCATTTAATATTGTATTTCGGGCCCTGGCCCAATCCAGGAAGTCATCGATGTTTCAAAGAGGCATCCTTCATTTATAAGGTAAAAGGTACTATGAAGGCATGATGCAGAACCTGAATACCCCAGCTATATATTACGTTTTCCAGTAAATTTTTAAAGTGTGTCAGGGGATTCAGCCACGTGGTCGTTTGGCCCACTATTCTGAGAACTGTGAATTCATGCTGACCCAGTGAGCTGGCACCCATTCTATTCGAAATAGGACTATTTTTGTAATATTCTGACTTTTCTTAACATAGTCGCTGGACGATGCCCGCATTACTATTCCCGACCGCTCAGGTAACGTTAATGTATATACAAGGTACAGTCAATATGATTTATTAGTTAAGGAAATGGGTTTACATGGATCTGTTTTTTTTAAATCCTACTATTATGTTATGTTATCCTATGTTATGTTATTTTGTATTTGAAAAATTGTTTGCCAGTTGCGATAGTAACCTCAGATTGCAGTCCAGTCTGACTACATAGATCACTTAGCCATTTCACACAATCAAATATTAACTGAATTCAATTACTTGTATTCAACATATTGAACTAAACAATCACTTCATTTGCTTTCCAGTGAATTGCATTCAATAAGTTTTCTAGTCTCTGCATGAAAATTTATTACAAATATTTAAATGCAACCAGTTAAAAAAATACCAAAATTAACTTTCAAACGTATCTATGACTGCTGTGATCGTCGATTAAAATTGTGGATTCAAGAAAATATGGAACATGTTCGAAACGAAAATCTTGAAGGAGAATGACACATTCAAACAATTGAAATATAAAATGGCCACGATTGTGATGTTTATATGATGAAACTATGGCATTCAATGAAACGAATTCAATAAAAATTAAAGGAAATTTGAAGAAAAATTTTAATTGTGTGAAAGGGTGTTAAAAATATTTTTAGAAAACATTTTATGTATGGCAGAAATTTAAGTTCTATATAATCTATATACACAATGTGTTTCGGAAACATGTGACCAAACTGTGCCAGGAGATTGTTGACATGAAAAGAAGAAATTTGAAATATGACATCCATTGTCCATCTCGAATAAAAATGATGCTGTACGCAGCTTCCCCAGAACCTTTGTCGACCCACGTACACCATATAGCAGAGCAGGTAGGAACCATCTGCACCAAATACCGACAGTAAACAGCTTCACCGGAGGCCATGCACCAAAGTCGTTCGGCATGATTCAATGCAAAGGCTGACTCACAAGGGGAAAATACCACCCAACATAATTAAACGGCCTAATGATAATGTTATAATTAACTCCTTTAATTATTATGCTGCCACAAATGTATGTGAGAGTTTCTTACACAAACACCAAAACCATGCACGTGCAAAGTGCCAACCGCATGGTCAATGTGATCCACGTAATCACCAAGCATTTTGCAAATTAAACTAGTGGATTTTTTTAACACTCATTAAACGAACATTCTAGCTGCGAGTGACATCTTCTTAATAAGTGCTTTGCATAATTAATTAAAAGAATATATTTTGACTCCAGTAGTGGCACACCCAAACCCAAGCTCAACCACAATAAATTTATTTGTGCAACTTAATATAATTTTGTATTTTATTTTCAGGTGATGAAAAGACTTAATTGAAAAAATTGAATTTATTATAAAAATCACTGTAACATTATTTTTATCACCATTTCTTATTCCAACGTCAACAGAAGTTGACACAGTGCATAATTTAATGTATTCATCAGTCTTATATGTTGAACATCATTCATTTAATTTATTTCAAGGAAATTTGTGTTTTGGCAAATGGTAGAAAACTACCATTACCATTGCCTTGCTAACCCCTGCAAAGTCTGGCAAGAGCGGGCATCAGGGAAGGAGGCCTCACATGGCTCGGGGTGAAGCAAATTTTGCGCACCAATCACTTCATGTTGATAAATTTTAAATTAGCAGAACCTTTTTCTTATACTTCGTGCACTCCCGAGTTCGTCTCCCTTCTAGAGCAGACTCATGCCCCTCTAGTATAATCTCTACTTTAATTTTGTTCAGTGTCTGCATTTTGCCTTTGTGCAGGACAGCTTAGGCCAGTGGCCAATAGGGGTTTGGCCATTGGTTTCTGTTGTTCTGTACTTTGTTGGGTTTTTTTTTTGTGTTCTAGTGGCTCCCACTGGTTTCGGTTCTGCTATAGTCGGTTGGTTTTTGTTGTATTATATTAGTTTCCATTAGTCTCTGTTGTGTTTTGTTTTTTTCTATTGTGCTGTAGCCAGTAGGTTTCTATTGTACTCTAGTGATTTCCATTGGTTTCTATTGTGCTGCAGCTATTTGGTTTATAGTGCATTCTAGTGGTGTACATTGTGTATTTTGTTTCCAATGTGCAGCATTTTTTGTTTTATAGTGGTTGCCATTATTTATGTCTTATTGGTTTATGTTGTGCTGTTGTGGCCTAAATTATCTTCTATAGTTTTCTGTTTGTTTCTATTGTGTTATGTTGTGATCTTCTCTGTTCTGTTGATTTATGTTATGTTGAGTTATGTTGATTTATGTTGTGTTCTGTGGGTTTCTGCTGTGTTCTTTTGGTTTATATTGGTTTCTGCTGTGTTCTGTTGGTTTCGGTCATGTTCTGTTGGTTTCGGTCATGTTCTGTTGGTCTGTGTTGTGTTCTGTTGGTTTTATGCTGTGTTCTATTGGTTTCTGCTGTGTTCTGTTGGTTTCTGCTGTGTTATGTTAGTTTCTGCTGTGTTATGTTGGTTTCTGCTGTATTTTGTTGGTTTCTGTAGAGTTATGTTGGTTTCTGTAGAGTTATGTTAGTTTCTGTAGTTATGTTGGTTTCTATTATGTTTTGTTGGTTTCTATTATGTTTTGTTGGTTTCTGTTATGTTTTGTTGGCTTCTGTTGTGTTTTCTTGATTTCAGTTGCGTTTCCTTGATTTTATTTGTATGTTGTGGGTTTGTGTTGAGCTTTGGGGGTTTCTCCTGTGTCATCGTATTTAGGGTAGTATTGTATTCATATTGTTTAAAGTGAATTCTGCTGTTTTTCCTTGGTTTCCTTTGTGCTGTAGTCAGTTTGTTTGTGTTGTATTCTAGTAGTTTCCATTGTGTTTTGTTGTGCTGTAGCATGATTTTTGCTGTTATCTTCGAGTGAATTCCATTAGTTTATCTGGTGTTCCATTGGTGTCTGTAGTGCCAGTTTTTATATTATTTTGTACTCTGATTTTTTAATTTCATTTGTTGTGTTTTGTTGATTTCTATTGTGCTGTTGGCCGTTGGATTCGGTTGTACTTTAGTGGTTTCCATTGGTTTGTGTTATGCTATATTTTGTTTGCATCTATTAAAATATTATTTATTAAATTTATTTCCATTGTGTTTGGTTAGTTTCTATGGTGCTGTATTTGTTGACTTGTGTTGCCTTTCTTGAGATCTCCATCGTATTAATTTATGATTTGCTGGTTTCTTTTGCATGGTTTTATGTTTTGTTCTGCTTGTTTTCTTTGTATTTCACACTGTTGGTTTCAGTTAAAATATATATTATTTTACCTTAGTTTATGCTGTGTTTTGTGATTTTCTGTTGTATTTATAGTGGTACCCCGAATGCAATAAGAACCAATAAACACAATTTAAAGAAAAAACCACAACAATAACAAAGGGATACAGTACTATCATTGAAACTACAACAGATTTCAGCTAAACAATATTCAACAGAAAACTGCAAAAAAACAAAATAATATTGAAAAGAAATATAGATTACTAGAACTCAATTAGAAAGCAACAGGGTGGAATGAAAAAACTCAAAGGAAACAAAACAGAAACCAATAACAATTACTGGGACTACATAAAAACACAACATAATGAAATGAACAGAAACCAACAGAATAGAACAGCAGCAATTGGAAACCAATAGAAATACAACACAAATAAAAAAAAACACCTGAAATCAATATAAACAACTGGGACTACATCAGGATACAATGTAATCAAATATGACAGAAACCTATAACATGCAACAGAAACCAATGGAAACCACTAGAAATAGAACAGAAAATCACAAAACACAACATAAATCAATAGGAATTACTGGGACTACGTCAGTTTACAACAAAATGAAATGCAATGGAAATCCACAAAATACAACAGAAACCAATATAAATTACTGGGACTACATCAGAATAAAACAGAATGAAATGCGACAGAAACCAAAAAAATTCAACATGTTCCAATGGAAACCACTATAAACAGAACAGAAAACCACAAAAACAATAGAACTCAATAGAAATTACGGGAACTACATAAGGATAAAAAAACATAAATGCAAAAGAAACCAACGAAATACAGCATTAAACAATTTGAACAACTAGAAATACAACAGATAAAAAAAAAACACGACAGGAACCAATAGAATTTACTAGGACTTCGTCAGAATACAATATAATAAAATGTGACAGAAATCAAGAAAATACAACAGAAACCACTAGAAGCACAACAGAAACTAATATAAAATACTAGGACTACATCAGGATACAAAAGAATGAAGTACAACATAAACCAACAAAATGTCGAAGTACAATTGCTTATATATATATCGATTGTAAAGAGGGCTTACATAATTATCGATTGTAAGCAAGGTTTATATAGCGGTAATCTTACAAGCGTGAGGTCATGTCGTGTGCACTTTGTTGAATGTATAAGTTGTAGTTAAAGTGTTAGAATAAATATAGTTGTTCTGAAAGACCGTGTTCATCTTCTTACAAAATGAAACTATCTGAACAGGTTATGGACCCAGGACGTAACAAGAAAGAAGAATGGACTAAAGAAAAATTATACAGTGAATTCCTCCATCAAGGTGCATCATTTCAGACAACGTATTTGTTAAAACCAAAATGGAATCATCAAAGTCCTTTTCCATTCCTCAGATTGCGTTATTAGAAGGAAAATGCAACTGGGAGAATTGGAAAGCAAAAGTAAGAATGGCATTAAAGATGATACCGAGAGCTATTGACGTAATAGATGGTACTTATATATGTCCAGAACCCCCAGTGAATGAAAAAGACGAGCAAGCTTCTAAAAATTATTTAAAGCAGGTAAATATGTTTAATATTATTGAGAATCAGGCTTTATTAGTTATGTCAAATAATATGACTGAAGAAATGTTTGAAAAGATTAGAAGATATGAATCAGCTCGTAGTATGTGGGTAGGACTATGCCAACTGTATGATACCTTTTCTGAAGATAGAATTTTTGATTTATATAATCAATTTTTTGAAGCTAGATGGTAATCAGATGCAGTAAGTTTTATTGCAAGGTTATCCAATTGTTGGAACCAACTATAGTTCGAGATTAACAAACAGCCTGAAGGAAACAAAGATGTTTTGTTGATTTGTAACATTTTAAAATTATTGCCAGATAAATTCGTCCGTTGCAGCTGGTTGCAGGTCAATAAATGAAGAAAATAAGAGCTTAGAAAACATAGCACAGAATCTTTGTACTTTTGAATGTAATTTATTAGAAAAACCCTAAGAAGAAATTTTAACAGTTAAAGGGTCAATAGATACCACTAAAACAAATAAAGAAAGATACAAACCTACTGTTAAGAAAAATAGAATTAAATGTTTCTATTGTGACAAAAAAGGACACTGCATTCAGAAGAGTAAATTTTGAATTGGTGATGGTCGCCCACCTAAGCCAGCTAAGGCTAAATTCGTTCAAAATAATTCAAGTAAAGGCTCAACTCTTTTAATGGTTACTTCAGAAGTTTTTGCATCAGAGGCTAATGTTGGAGCATGGTTTGTGGACAATGGTGCGACACATCATATATGCAATAAAAGGGAATGGTTAAAAAATTATGAATCATTTAAAGATGACCATGTTATTATTACAGCAGATGGTTCTCAAGTCAAGGCACACGGGGGGAATATCTATTTGGATTGAGAATGGCAATTGTAGGTGATTTGAACTCTCAGATGTGTGGCTTGTTCTCAATATTTCTATACATCTTTTTTCACTGTTAGCTGCTCATGATCATAGGCCACGTAATAAATTTGAATCGACTGCTGTTGATTGTAGATTGTTTGAAGGTAAAGAAACTCTTTTCTCAGGGAAGCGTCAAATATGTGGTGGCCACTATAAGTTAGCAATTAGTGTAGTACATGCAACTAGGAACTGTACACCAGAAAATAATATTTTGTCCATTACTGCAAAAGATCAAAATTTATTGCAACTCTATCATCAAAGAATGGGTTATCAAAATAAACGCAATGTAAAAGAGATACTTAAAATAGACCTCGACCTACACTTACTTCTCGATGGAGAACTCTGTGAAGGCTGCATTTAAGGGAAATCTCACAGATTCAAGTTTGGATGCCTGAAAAGAGCTGAAAAAATTGGTGAGGTTATACACACCGATGTGTCTGGCCCATTCATTCCCTCGAAAAGTGGTCTTAAATATTTTCTGGTTTTCAAAGATGACTCTTCAAAATTTCGAAAAATACATTTTATTAAGACCAAGGATGAGTTCTTTGGTAAATTAAAAGAGTTTTGGCAGAAGCAGGTGTACTGGGTCATAAAGTGGTGTGAATTCAGTGTAATAATGGTGGGGAATTTAAAAATTAAAGCCTACAAAATTTCCTCATGTCTAAAGGGATTGAAATTAGATATACAATGCCTTAAACACATCAACAAAATGGCTGTGCTGAGGCAGAAAACAGCAAGATAGTAGAAACTGCAAGAGCCCTTATGCATTCTGGAGAAGAATCTCTCGACAAGGAGCTTTGGCAGACATGATAAAAACTCAGTGACCTACATATTAAATCGAACTGGTCCGTCATTAGTTAAAGATAAATCCCGTTTTGAACACTGAATAGGCAGAAAACCAGGAATAAGGAACCTACGAGACATTGGATCAAAATGTTGGGTCCATATACCTAAAGGAAAACGAAGAAAATTCGATAAAAAGGCTCAACAAGAAGTGCTTGTTGGATACGACGGAGATAATGGGTACAGAGCATTTTCAAATAATAAACTCATAAGATGAAGAGATGTAATTTTTCAAAAATCACTTAAAGCACCTATCATGGAAAAAACACCATCTCAACCGATCAAAGGTAAAGGAATCAGTATATATTATGAAAAAGGGATAGAAGAATAAGAAAAAGAACAAAGAGAAGATCAAGAAGAAGCACTGGGCATTGAGGAAGAAGGAGAAGAAGAGGTACTGGAAGAAGATAGTGAAGACTCAGAAACAGAGCATGCATATACAAAATCTTAAATCTTAGGGACCAAAATAAAATTAATAAACCTAAATTTATGATGGATTATGTCAACATGACTGAGGAGAATGAAATAGTTCCTATAAGTTTCCAACAGGCTATGGAGTGTGAGGATGCGGAGCAATGGTGTAAAGCGATGGAAGAAGAGATGACTTCGCTTAAAGAAAATAAAACCTGGACACTCTGTGATCTGCCTCCTAATAAAAGAGCTATTGCTTTAAAGTGGGTATTTACTAAGAAATATAAACTTGATAGAAGTCTTGACAGATATAAAGCGCGGCTGGTTGTGAAGGGTTTTGCGCAGAAAAAAGGAGAAGGATTTTGATGAAACTTTAAGCCCAGTTGCCAGACAAACTACGGTCAGAACAGTAATTAGTATTGCTGCAAATGAAAATATGACTCTGTATCAGTTTGATGTATCAACTGCATTTTTTAATGGACGACTTATGCAACCAGAAGGTTTCAGTGACAATTCTAAAAAGGTATGCAAATTGCATAAAAACCTTTATGGACTCAAACAGGCTCCACATTGTTGGAACGACTAAATAAAGACTTTTCTACTTGGTCTGGGATTTAAAATTAGCACTGCATACCCTGTCTATTTATCAAGGATACTAATGGCAGAAAGATATTGTTAGCGTTGTATGTTGACGATGGATTAATTGCTGCATCTGAAGAAAGAGAAGCGGTAGCACTCATAGAAAAATTAAAACAACTATTCAAAATCAAGACTAAACCAGCCGATTATTACCTTGGATTGGAAATTAAAAGGAATAAGGAAGGTATTAAGGTCATTCAAACTTCTTACATCAAAAGGCTTTTACAAACATTTCGAATGGATGAGTGTCGGGTCGTAAACACGCCTATTTTGAAGGAAGAAAATGTAGAATCTGGGAAGGAAACTGCAGATATCAAGACTAGTGATTTTCCATACCAGGAAGTTGTAGGATCCCTTATGTACTTAATGACTTGCACAAGGCCGGATATTTCCTATGCAATCAATGTTGCTTCTAGGACGCTTGAGAATCCTTCTGAAAGTGACACAATCAGAGTTAAACGAATATTTCGTTATTTAAAAGGGACTTCTGAACTTGGTATTTTCTACAAGAAAGATTACAAAAAAGGAATTCTTGAATGCTATTCAGATGCGGATCTCGGTGGCGATAAGGAGACTGGCAGATCTACTACTGGCATTGTGTGTCTATACTCTGGAGGTGCCATCTCATGGTTTAGTAAAATACAGTGTTCTGTCTCTATTTATACTACAGAGGCAGAGGCCATTGCTGCCTGTGAGGGAACACGAGAGATGATATGACTGAAAAAACTTATTCAAGAAACGATTGATTATAAGGAAGGTACGTTGTTTGTCGATAATAATGCTGCCATAAAATTAGCAGAAAATCCTGTGTGGCATAAACACACCATGCATATTTCAATTCGACATTTCTTCGTAAGAGAAAAGGTCCAAGAGGGAGAAATCAAGATCCGAAAGGTTGATACCCAGAATCAATTGGCGGATGGTTTCACCAAGCCCTTACTAGATCCAAGACTGAAGAAACTTCATCAAGATTTGGGACTTTCTTAATGTTTTTGTATATATGTTTCACAAGTAATTGATGAAGGAAAGTGTTGAAGTACATAAATTACTTCGATATATATCGATTGTAAACAAGGTTTACATAAATATCGACTGTAAACAAGGTTTACATAAGCTTACAAGCGGGAGGTCATGTCATGTGTACTTTGTTGAATGTATAAATTGTAGTTAAATTGTTAGAATAAATATAGTTGTTCTGAAAGACAGTGTTCATCTTCTTCCAAAATGAAACTACCTGAACACAAAATACAATTTAAACAAATGGAAATCACTAGAAAAACTATAGAAAACTACAAAACACAACAGAAACAAATAGTAAAAACTGGGAATACATCGGGATAAACAAAATAAAATGCAACAGAAACCCACAAAATACAACTTACACCAACATTAACCACTAGAAATACAACAGAATACCACAAAACATAAGATAAACCAATTGAAATTACTGAAACTACATCAGAATAATATATAATGAAATGTTAACGAAATTAACAAAATACAATATAAATCAACTAATGGAAATCACTAGATAAACAATATAAAACCACAAACCCAAGAGAAACCCTTATACGAGTGTTATTTGGAAAGTAAGGTCCGAATCGCCGTAGCTAATCGAATGTCGCGCGAACATTTTAACGCGCATGCGCACCGACCCCCGGCATGTCTTGCTCGTCAAACGACGCCATTTGCGTTGGTATTGTTGCAGTGTACTGTTTACAGTGTCAGTTCAAAATGTTTAAAACAATTGATCAGCCCGCCGACTGTGAAATACGGTCAGTGATTCGGTTTTTGACAGAAAGGAACGTTTCAGCAGCGGAAGCTCATCGACAGATAAGTAAAGTGTATGGCCCCATTGCGATAAGTGACAGCAAAGTGCGTAAGTGGGTGAGAGCTTTCAGGGACGGACGGGAAAATGTCCATGATGAACCGCGATCAGGCCGACCATCAGTGATCACAGAAGATTTGGTCAAAGCCGTTGACGAAAATATTCGTGAAGACCGGCAATTCACAATTTCAACTTTAGCATTGGAATTTCCGAATTTGGGATAAAACAACTTTACACAAAATTGTCTCTGAAAATTTGCAATTTCACAAATTGTTGGCACGTTGGGTTCCCAGGCTGCTTACTGAGGAACACCAAATGAAAAGAATAGCTTCTGCTCTTGATTTTTTGGACCGATATCATGAGGAAGGTGGTCAATTTTCAGAGAAGATTGTCACAGGGGACGACACGTGAAAGAAGCAGTTACAAACTGGTTATCCTCACAGGTGGCAGACTTCTATGACTTAGGCATACAAAAGCTTGTAGAATGTTACGACAAATATTTAAACAAATATGAAAACTATGTAGAAAAATAGAAAAATATGTAAGGAATTAAATAAAAAAAGTTTTTTGAAAAAAATTTGTAATGGTTTATGTTTTATACGAAATCGGACATTACTTTCCGAATTACCCTCGTAAATTACTGGGACTACATAAAAATACAACATAAAGAAATACATCACAAACCAACAAAATGAAATATAAACCAACGGAAACCACTAGAAATACAGTAGAAAACAACAAAACACAACATAAACAAATATAAATTACCGGGACTACATCAGAATACAACAACGAAATGAAACAGAGACCAACAAAATGCAACAGGGACCAATATAAATTACTGGGACTACAATAGGTTACAAAATAATAAAATGCGACAGAAACCAACAAAATACAACTGAAACAAAAGGAAACCACTAGAAATAGTACAGAAAACCACAAACCACAATGTATACCATTATAAATTTTTGGGACTTCATCAGAATACAACAGAATATTATTCAACAGAAACCAACAAAATACAACGTAAACAAATGTAAACCACCATAACTGCAACAGAAAATCACAAAATACAACAGAAATGAACGTGCAACATTGAGATTTGATCAGAAATCAACAGGTTGAAATACAATTAAAACCAATAGAACACAAGAGAAACCAACGACAAACACTGGCACGACATCAGAAAACAATAGAATGAAATGAAAGCCACAAAATACAACAGAAACCGATGGAAACTACTAGAAACACAATAGAAAACCACAAAACAAAACAGAAACCGATCGAAATTACTGAGACTACACCAGAATAAAAATGAATGCAATTTGACTGAAACAAATAAAATACAACAGAAAACCACAAACACTTCAGAAACCAATAGAAATTACAAGGGATACATCAGAATAAAACAGAATATAATGTGACAGAAACAAACAAAATACAACAGAAACAAACAGTAATCACTATAATTGCAACATGAAACAACAAAAAAGAACAGAAAGGAAAGTGGAACATTGGATTTCATCAGAAACCTACAGGGTGAAATACAATAAAAACCAACCGAACACAACACAAACCAATGTAAAACACTGGGACGACATCAGAAAACAACAGAATGAAATGAAAGCAACAAATTACAAAAGAAACCAATGTGTGCTTCCAGGTCGAAAACTTCCACTAGATTTCACTCGAAAAATTTATTCCAGTGCGATAATTAAGTGTATAATATATGTCTGTATAGATAAAAATCACTTACGAATTATTTTTCTTTTAGTTATTAATGAAATTCTATTAGTCTTCGAATAATTTAATATTCTGACAAATATGTTATTTTTTGTGCACATTTTGAAATTAAAATGACACTAATTAAAATAATAAATTTTCAGCCTTATTACTGAAGCTTAAGTCACAACACAAAAGGGGGTACCAGGTCCCTTGGCGCTACACAGGGTCCCTAATAACAAAACAGACTGCTGGTATTGCCGCAGTATACTGTCGCCAACCTTGGTTTTAGACTTGACATACGAGTGGGAGGATAAGAGCCCTCGAAACGGTTTGTACAGTACTTCCCAATACTGAGGGAGTTGCACTCCAGTGTTTATAAATGGCGATAGCACAACACAAGAGAAACCAACAGAATGAATCAGAAAACAATGAAAATTTCTGGTAATATACGAGAAATGAACATGTTATATGAACAGAAACCTACAAAGCACAGCAGAAACCAATGTCAAACACTAGAATTTAAAAGAAACCAATAAAACACAACAAAAACTAATTTACTGCAGCACAACAGAAACCAATCAAAAAACACTAGAGTATAACCGAAACCAACTGTCTACACCACAATAGAAACTAACAAAACACAACAGAAACCAATGGAAACCACTGGAATACAACAGGAACCAACCGGTCATAACACAATAAAAATCAATGTAAAATACTAAAATACAACAGGATAAAATTGGCTATAAAACAATGGAAACCAACTAAACACAAAAGAAACTAATGTAAATCACTAGCATAACACCATAAACCAATTGGCTACAGCACAATAGAAAACACTAGAATACAACACTGACTACAACACAAGAGAAATCAACAAAACACAACAGAAACCAATGTAAAACTCTAGAATACAATAGAAACCAATTGGCTACAGCACAATAAAACCAACAAAACACAACACCATTGCAAAACACCAAAATACAACCGAAGCCAACTGGCAATAGCACAATAGAAAACAAACAAAACGAAACAGATACCAATGGAAACCTCTAGAATACAACAAAACCAACTGACCATGAGTAGTATAAAATAGTTGCTTCAAACATAGCGTCGTAACAGGGAGCCGGGGAGCCACACGCCGATAACCTCGTGCTCTTGCATTCTATCGCCAATTTTTCCCGTTTTTCCTTCGAAATGTCCCTTTTTTTCCCCTAGAAATGTCGCGTATTTCCCTCGAAATAACTCTTGTTCCCTAAAAAAATATCCCTTTTTTCACTCGAAATATCCCTAATTTCCCTCAAAATATAGTTTTTTTTCAAAATAGTTTCAAAGATCCCACAATGTGGTTAAATGACTCATTTTTGGGCAATGAGAAGCTGAGGAGCTGAGGGGTCTTCCCAAATACAATACAAACTACACATCCCTATGCGAACTTATAAGCATAGTTGTCGTAATTCCCGAAACGTTTAAGATGCAGTTGACAAATTCATATCATAAGCATCGACCCAGACAAGGAAAATTAACAAACAGTCATTTAAGCCCTATGCTGACTTATAAGCATAGTTGGACGAAATTCACGAACATTTTAAGATGTAGTCGTCAAATTCAAAACATAGGTATCGACGCTGACAAGGAAAACTAACACATGGTTATTTAAGCCCTATGCGGACTTATAAGCAAAGTTGGACATAATTCCCGAACCACTTAAGATGTACTGGTCAAATTCAAAACATTGGCATCGACACAGACAAGGAAAATTAACACATGGACATTTAAGCCCTATGCAAACTTATAATCATAGTTGGACGTAATTCCCGAACCGCTTAAGATGTGCTGGTCAAATTCATAACATTGACATCGCCAACAACAAGGAAAATTAACACATGGTCCGTTAAACCCCTATGCGAACTTATAAGCATAGTCGATCATAATTCCCGAACCATTTAAGGCGCAACCAGCAAATACATAAAATAGGCAAGGGGGGTTCTCCGAGTCTTACCAAATCCCTGCCACATCACCCGACTGACCCCTACATCATACTCTTGCAGGGGGTTCTCCGGGTCTTCCCAAATCCTTACCATGTCACCCGACTGCTTCCTATGTCATTGGTTATCTCAGAGTCTTCCCAAATATGATTACTATTTAATTCATTCCTACTAGATTATATACTTCATGCTCTCGCATTTCAAGTGAGAGGTTGTCTCCGACATCATACGCTAGTATTCCAAGCCGAGAGGATTATCTCAGAGTCTTCCCTAGTCGCCGTGATGCGAGGCATAACATAAAAGACGTCGGCATTGCACTTGATGTAACATAAAGAATGTTGCAGAACACTTCAACGAAGAACACACCCTAATATAAAGGTGGATGTCAAACACTGCGGCGAAATGCGCGCGGCATAACATAAAGCACACCACCGTACACTTCAACGATGCGTGCATTTTAATATAAAGAATGACGCCGAACACTTCAACAATGCACGCACCCGAACTTAAAGGGTGATGCCAAACATTGCGGCGACATACGCACCCTAACAAAGAGCGACGTCGAACACTGCGACAAAGCGCGGGCGGCATAACATAAAGAGTGTTACCGTACACTTCAACGATTCGGACATTTAAATATAAAGGGTGGCACCGAACACTTTAACGATGCACACACCCTAATATAAAGAGTTACACTGAACACTGCAACGAAGCGCCCATGGCATAACATAAAGGATTATACCGTACACTTCAACGACACACGAATTTTAATATAAAAGGGTGGCACCAAACACTTCACCGATGCACGCCACATAACATAAAGGGTGATTTAAGCCCTACAAGCATAGGAGCGCATAAGTTCCGTATTGTATCGTGTAAGATACGTTCGATAACTTCATAACATCACTCCTGTCATCTCGAAAGGGTTAAGTATTCCCAAATTATATTAACATTTAAGTCCTTCCTACGAAATATACATCACACTCTTGCTGGCCAAGCCTGGAGAGTTATCTCAGGGTATTCTCTAACATATGCGGGTAGTTTATCTCAGAGTCTTCCCAACCATACACAATGATAAAGTATTAAAGGCAATGTACACAACTATGAAAACAATGGCAGGAAAAATCGCATCACTACTGTATCATATCATTTTTATATGCATACTATGCGGAGAGATATATAAAGCATAAATGTAATCTACCACCATAATAAAGAGTGAACACCACCACGCATAAAGGGGCCTAACATGTTACGTGAAGCTCTCACAGGTTTAACATAAAGGGTCCTGCCGCACACAACGATATAGAAGCCTAACTTTTCTCGTAAGCATCTCGACACTAACAAAGCTGACATAAAAGTCACCACCGTTGCATCTGTATGTATATATATATTAGTGTAGGATAGGATGACCGACTCAGTTGCTATTCAGACTTCGAAGAGTGAACAGAGCTGTTTTTTCTACAATGAGAAATAACCAAGAATGTTATTTATGTCATCACTGTAAGAAGACTTTTTCTCAAAGCTGTCATGCTCGCCGACACGAGACTGGTTGCCAAAAAAATATGAAATGTATTATCTTACCATGTGAAAAATGCAAATAATATTTTCGAAGACTCGATAGCTTAAGAACTCATAGCGCAACATGCAAAGCTCTTCTTCGTTCACAGGTCAATCAGTATTTGCTGAAAATAGAGCAAATTTTTGATGGGAAGATATCCGCAAAAGAAAAATCCGAAACATCAACATCATTCAAGGCAATGAACCCTACTATGAAAACAATGGCTGGAACAGTCAAATCTCGTAGATATCCATGCCACTACTGTAACAGTACATTTTCATACGCCTGCAATGCAAAGACACATATAAAGCTTAAATGCAAGCTGAATCCATATCGTACAGGCTATCGATGTCTTGTATGCCAAGGTATGTTCACTCGTATAGACAGTTTAAACATACATCTTAAAAAGTGCAAATACATTGTTTCTCTACATGCTAAGCAACACAGTGCATTGTCAACATTAAAAAATTGTTACTTCGTCATCGCCGCTCAGCTGCATTACTTAACCCCCCTAATGTTCCCATTTATACAGACTCGCACTACAGTGTGGAACTTTTTTTTTTTAACAGCCGCCTAATGGCTGGTGATTTCTTGGAAACACGCAGAGCTCAGTGGTCCAGACATGATTAACTGCGCAGGTATATAGGAAGGGTATTTATAATCATTTTCCCAAACGAGAGGGGTTGTTTTAGGGTCGCAATAACAGTGGCATATAATGCGAACATAACGACAGAGAAGTCCCCTCTTCGTTGCCGCCCTGTAATTATTCCCTCCAAGGATAATGGCTTTACAGGTATACTACCATTCTCTGAGAATGCACAGACAGAGGGGCTGTCTTTGCTGGTACGAGCGATGACGAAGTAACAATTTTTTAATGTTCCCGTACAGCACTGCCAGACATCCCCTCCCTTCTCGTACAGCACTGCCAGCCATCTCCTCCCTTCACATACAGCACTGCCAGCCATCCCCTCCCTTCACGTACAGCACTGCCAGCCATCCCCTCCCTTCACATACAGCACTGCCAGCCATCCCCTCCCTTCTCGTACAGCACTCGAGGCGAGACGAGGAAATCACGCCGCGAGTAGGCAGCAGCACAAGACGGGCCTCAAAATGCGCAAACCATACCTACAGTTTTAGTTAAATTTCTTAAAATTCAATGCTGTGACAATACCTTTTTTTTTTGGGTGATATTAATTACAAAACTATAGCTGATTCCACTATTATTTTCGTTTCAAGTATGGGCAACATGCACATATTTTGCTGGCATCTGTCGCGCCTGCTTACTCCGTGACATCACAAGTCAGATACAATCTCGGGCGCCACATTTATTTATTTCATCGGTGATGCATATTTGGTTAAATAGAAATTGTTTGAAGTAATTAAAAGAGAAAATAAACAGTCAACTATACCAAATTCATCGAAATGGTTTAGTGTACCGCAGTGTACTAGTACATATCACAAAACACCTGATAAAATATTTGTTAGTTACAAAAAACGAAACAAACAGGAAGACGTGGTTTAACACAGTTAGGCAAGACATTCAAGAAGTTTCCCCAAAATCAGTTCTTTCTGTTTGCGAAGACCTTTTTGGCGTACTTAATTATATTTTAGGTGTTTATTTTTCCCTTATGTAGCCAGTTTTAACATTGACCTTCTTAATATATACTATTTACATCTGACCTAACCTTCATTGCAGCACTATGGTATTGTTTAATACGCACCACAACACGTTTAGCAATTCGTATGTGATGTAGACATGAGCATAAAAAAATATGTTAACGAATTTCATAATAGTAAAGATATATAAATATGTTTACAAAAAATTTAGACACACAATGTAAATTTTACATTTTGTAATTTTATACATTCCAAGTTAGGCCTAACATACAAAATTTGGCATAGGTATTTTTTATTAATTTAACATTACTTCTAACATTCGTTTCAAGGGCACAGCTATCATATTAAGGCTATATTCACATTGTATGCCTAAATAATAACATTCCACGATGTTAACCCATGAAAATTTAACATTAAATTATTTGGGTGGGACTTAAGATTCCCTCTTGCAAAAAGTTGGGTTTATATTGACGCTATTCCCCACCTGTGGTGTACAGAGTGGTTCATAAGATCCCCAGTTAATGTTAGATGGCACAGACTATAAGGTGCCTGATATATTGAGGGTAAACCATAAGGTAGTCTTTCGGTGTTTCACTTTAACTGGTTGGTTATATTGTCTCGAGTTTATATATACAGAAGCACTTCCGAGGTGTGGTACTCTATTTAACTAACTNGGGGGGGGGGGCTTATTTAGGCGGTGACTTGTTACTTGTCTCTGCTTGTAATGCTTGGTATGTTGTCGACTGGATGAGATACAGTGATGTGAGCGGCCTTGGAAAGGCCCGTGTTTGGTGTCGTCTCCCCTCGACTGCTGCTCTGGGTTCGCTCCTCGACGCTCTTCTCCCAGCTCTGACGTCCTCTCATGACTCAACTGACTCTCTCAGCGCGGTGATAAAACTGACGGCCTCTTCTCTCTAAAATTGGCTTATATCCTCTCTTGGCTCCCTCCCTAAAACTGTACACGCGACTTCCCTTGTTGGGAGGAGGGGTGTGGAGGAGGGTACAGAACAAAAAATACTTTATACATGCNTGTCCAGGTGCTTCTGCATTTTGTTAGGGAAAGGGGGAGGCACTCGTGGCACCAACTTTCAAACTGATCAGCCCTTCCTCGGGTCATATCTACCAGGGGTGGGGGCGGGAGAGGTCCTGCACTGCAGCGACACGTGCAAACTACTTCTGGCTTCTCCGCGCGTGTGCCTGTCGAAGGTGCTCGCGGGCGATTAAAATCTCGAGGGGTGTCAGCGATGTTTCTACTTCCAATATGCGTTACACGTCAATATTATGCAGTATTTTGCAAACATAGCAATTTCTAATAAATTTAAGTTGTTTTGATTTTTTTTCTATTTAGCTTTCATAAGCCTAACCATTTAAGTGAGATAATACCTTAATTTTTACTTTCAAAAAACTAAAATTCAAGTTTTTAGAAATGTTTATCAAGGATAATCTTACTTTCACATATGTCCTTTTTTCTAAGTTACTGAGATGGACGTTACAAAAAATTACGAGACTAGGCCCAAAAGTTGACACTAATTAGCCTACGGGTTTTACGCAAGTAGACTGTGCTACTTTTATAACCCTTTCCTATAAATAAACGGAAAGAAAACAGCTGTTGAGGAATAAAACAATTTCTTAATCTGTTATTACAGATTTCTTTGCTGCATTTAATCTCACCCCAGGTATTAAGTGTTTCTCAAACTACCGTATCTATATTTTCAGCTTATGTGTACAGTTATTACAGTTTAAAAATAAAATGTAGACAGCTATAGTGACGTCAGAATAATAAAAGGTATATTAGGTACACAAAACGTAAGAAACAATAAGATAAACAAGTTATTTTTTAAATATTCTTTTAGTTTCTAAACACTGTATTTGGGACCTCAATATAGTGTTTGTAAACGAGGTGGAACGCGGAAATACAGGTTTGCCGGCCGGCAGCGCGGCGTTCTGCCCGCCCCCAGCCCGCAGCTGCTCGAGGAGTCGTGCGGTGTCGGGTAGAGACTAGCGTGCTAACTTTGGGCCTACTGTCACCATGCTGCTCGTTATCTGGCATTTCTACAGCAGAAAAAGTGTTTTATGAATACTGAAACGTGGTTTACAATCCGGAAATATTTGTAACCTTCTTTCTCAACACAGCATTACGTTTCATTTCTAAATAATGTAGTTAATTTATCACACATCAAGCATGGCTCGCGACAACACAGTACGCTCACTGCAGTCGCCTTCATTACAGTTTTATTTTTCTTGTGAATGTAATTCCTATTCCATATTTCATTTCAAACTTTCAATCTTAGCAATTCTCAAACATAAAAACAGATGATAATAATAATACGCAGATCAATAAAACGTACAAACAAATAACATTAACATATGCTGTAGGCCTACAGTCGCTTTGAAGATCACGACTTTGCGATATGAGACACGTTCTTACCTCTGTAATTTTACACCTGTNATTCTTATCTTTGTAATTTTACACCTCTTATTTCAGGTTCCACAAAACAATGGGAATTTAAGTAATCAGGTACGATATCGGTATCTACTGCTGGCAGATTGTCCGACTGCGCTTTCACTAAGTTGCCTTCCATTTTAGTGCCGCGTGTTTGCAACGTGCTGGGGCCGGCCACCGGCGTACGACTAGTGACGCCAACCAATGAGAGAGCGTCCCGTATTCACATGACAGCGGCCGCGAAAGTTACTGTTTTAATACTAAAATAACTTTGTCAAAATCGACTTCTATGCAAAAAAAAAAAAGGCTAATTTTTATTTTTATACGCATATACAAATGTGTTCGTATCGTTTTCAACAATATTTGCGAAATTTGCATGTTGCCCATTAACTGAAAATCATGCGCAAATTTACGCAATTTAATTATTTTAAAAATTTATTTAACACCTATAGAAGGGAAAAGTATAGCCGTAGCTCAGACAATTCAAGTTTTTACTTATACGAAAGCAAATTTCGTCGCCATTTCTTTAATAGCTCCAAAATAATAATTATTACAAAATCACTGCGTGTTTCTCACTCGAGATGGGGGTATATACCACTCTTAACAACGAGATCTTGAGAGCCGATGAGGGTGAAATGAGGTGAGAATGGAGCAGCACCGGAATGCAAGTGTAGAGAAAACGGGAGATTCCAGAGAAAACCCGCCTACCAGCGGCATCGTCTGGCACGATCCCCATTTGCGAAAATCCGGGAGTGACCCGGCCGGTGATTGAACCCAGTTCGCATTGGTGGGAGGCGAGCAGCGTAGCCGCTTAGCCACCGCGGCCAATAAGATAGGTGAAGTGACAGTTTTCACATGTTGATTAAAAAAGTGTTAAGTTAAGTGATTTGCGGAATTTCCGCCACAAGCTGCATCACAGATTTCGTACTTTATTTTAGGCATAGGGCACTGTTAGACACCCTGAAATTTCGCAAATTTATTTGAGAGCAAGTTAAACTTGAACCATGTGTACATTTGAGTTTCTGCTTCTATTGGAATACAGTTTGTTAGGCACTCCCCGGACAAGTTTCGACCAATAACGAACCTGCAATGAAAACAATGACCGAATCCTGCGCAGCTTCGTCTGGGGCTAAACTAGAACAATAGCCAATAAACAACTCACTAAGGCTAGAGTACACAAAATACTGTGGAGCCTAACTTGTTCTCAAATGAATCCGCGACATTCCCGGGTCTCTAGGCATTGCTTTCTTTGCACATGTTCTAGAACATGTCATGCTTGACTACTGTAACTAATATCATTTCTGTGAGCGTCGACAAGAAACCATTTGTTATTTCTTACCGGCACTCACTAGTCCAAAATTAATATCATGCAGTGGAGCTGTAATAATTTAATCAAGGTTTCCGAGCATTATTTACGCTGTGTTATGCCAGAAACTTCGTAAAATATTCTTAATTTAAAGTTATAACAAAAACATTATAAATGCAAGATAGCGGGAACTGATTCCCCTTAAAAGCGTGTAGAGCTTGTAGTCAGCTTCTGTCACTAGTTACGCTGGGGAAAAAATAAGATGTAAGAGAGGTGCGCAGAAGGAATGACGGGAGTAATCAGTGAGTGATTGAAATGGTTGTAGAGGTCGAGGTGGACTGGTTTGCGCTCGCGGAGGGCGGGGCGGAAGTACGACGGCCAATGGGAGCGGCTGGAGAGGCGAGCAGCCGACCTGCCTCACTGCGGCTCAGACCTGTGTTGACGCCGACCGCCGACAGATGTCTCTGCCTTCCTCGCTCCGCCAAGCTGCCGCCACCACAGGTAATGCAGCACCCTCGCACCTGCCTCTCCGCCTCGTGTAGTCCATTCATGGTTACTTCCCTCTTTTTGATCAAACCTTTGAAAAAAAAAAAAACATCCCACGTGTAATGTGTTTGGTTGTTTCTTAAATATCACATGTATCACAAGCGTTTGCACTTGTGTTATATATAAATTATAGTATTTAATTTATAATTAATGTTGAAAAAAACAGTGAGAAAATAGGTGTGTTGGTAATGCATAGTAAAAAATAGTTATTATGCAAAACATCATTGAACTGAGTGCGCACGAATGCAGTGCGCTGGGTGTAGTTTCCTCGACTAGGTTAAGCTTGTTTGCACGAGGCGGAGGAATATCATGGAAGTAGAGCTTAAGCAGGGCTTCAGCAATGTTGGAAGTAACCGTGACCCGACTAAGCGAGAACGTGGGACTAGAGTGCGCATGTGAGCTGCGCACATCTTATCTCCGTGTCCCAACATTGTACTGCTTTTCTGCCTGTATCACTATAAAAACAACGTGGATAGGATTTGAGGTTAGAACACGGTATTTTAAGCAAGTGCATTGAGACGTTCCTATACTTCCTCTAGCCTAGTTTTAATGCAACACGAATACTATATTCAAGTAGCCTAAGTCGAGTTGTTTTGTTCATATTAAATGTAGAGTCTGTTAACAAATTCAAGTGTCAACAATCTCGTTTATTACGTACGGTTGACGATGTGACTTTGACAGTTCCATTGGCCGATGGCGAGTCTTACATTAGGGACATACAAGGAAAACGAAACTCTGTCTGCCTTATCTGTAGTATATGTCTTCAAGCACATGGAGTGGCCTCTGGCTATAGTTACCTATGCTGTGTTTTGAAACTAAGCTCTCGATCAGGTGATGCGGGGGAATTCGACAGAGTTTAGTCGCTTGATGCACTGCAGTGATGTAGGGATTTTATTTCGAACAACTTCCTTGTCCATCTCATGACAGCGACTGTCTTGTATTACACGTGTATGAATTTGTTTTGTACATCTTCCTTGTCCATTTCATTATAGCAGCAGTTTTGTATTACACAGGATGGCTAGCGTCAGGGAAAAAAAGGGAAAACCTGTAAAAGTCAGGGAATTCTGCATTTATTAATAAGTCAGGGAAATATCAGGGAAATTTATCCCAGGTCAGGGAATATAAGATATGCATCTTTTATATTTTATATAGTATCTGCTACTGCGTAAAAATCATCTCTAAAGGAAAACTATATTTGTGTTACACGTTCGAGAAATGTATGATTTTTAAGGAAACATCATTTTATAATTTATACGGTATATTTTGGTCAGGGAAAATTAATACAATACCTGGGAGAGTCAGAGAAATGCCCGGGAATTTTTTGTAGGGATACTACTAACCACCTTGTTACACCATCGTGGTGTTTTGTGCCCGCTCTCATTAATTCTTAGCGCCAAGCACGGGTTTGTTTACATGGGTTGTTTACATTTCCGTAGGCGACGCTTTTTGAGTGAAACTAACAACAAATTCGTATGTTGTGTAAAACAGTTTAACGATGTTTTATGGACTCTACACAAATGCTGAAAATTTTGTTTTAACCATCTACAGTTAAAGATGGCCACGTAATGCGTACTTTATCCCGTCATATACGCGTGTTTCAACAACAAATGATGCAATGACATCTGTCCTGATATTAGATCAAAGATACTCATCTCCTTGTCCCAACATTCAGTTGTATTTCTTTCTAAATAGCTGTCGACACAACGTTGCACCGACTAAGGTTAGTACACTATTTACGGAAGTACTTGATTTAAGATGCTGGTAATATTACTTTTCACTAATTTGCAACGTAAATGCAGTTGCTAAAGTATTACGCACAACGTTATTATTATTTTTTTTCATGAAGGCTTCTGCCTACCTGGTGCTTGTACTATGTTGCAGAAAGTTTGAAATACACGTTTTCCCACAAAACTGTTTAACGTGTGTCTAATGTGATGATCTGCGAAAGGAACACACACTTCAGACGAGGGTTGTTGAGTGCTTTCAATACGTTGCGCACATTATAAACGCCATTTCAAATTACTCCAAAATGGCTAGAAACTACTTTTTCAAAGCGCTGTATCTCAAAATATAAGCATCGTGCCCATGACCTTGAATGATCTTAAAACCAAAAATTGCAGAAAATTAAAAAAAATTAGATTCAATAACTTTTAAAAATATGTGACAAAATTAACAAAAAACAATATTAGAAAAAATGAAAAAAATAAATAAAATCTCGAATATTTGGGCTTAGAGGGGACCTGTGAGTGGAGCCAAGGAGCCGACCAGTCGTTATGTCATAATTTACACACTACANCCCCCCCCGCACACACACCAACCCACTAGACTCTACTTGTGATTTCACGATAAGATTGCATTGCTCGCTCATGTTTAGTTGTTGGTATGGTGGTATTTAGTATTCTGCAGATAATTAATGTAGCCAATGGTGCACCACATCAAAATTCTTCGTATAATGCGAGAGGTAACAGATCGTACTCTCTTCCTTGACGTTTTCAGCATTCAGCCTGGCAATTTTTTTTTTATGTTCGTCTCTTCCATAAAATTGTGCAGGATATTATCACGTGTGCTTGTAATTTAATTACACATACATTTCCCCACCAAAGTAAAAACTCTGCCTAACATTTCGAATATCAGTTCGGTCCAGTGAGCTATCGGAGTGTAGATATAAAGATGAAGTGTTCGTTTAATAGCGTGCTTGCGACAAACATCCCGTTTTTATTTTTGGTGGTTCTGTCGTTGACTCCAACTGGACTGGACTGCGTATGAAGGGTCGATGCAGTTCGCAAACCGCGGCGCGCGAGTCAGTGTCGCCTTATCGCTCCGCGCTTCCCAGCCTCAAACGGGCTAACAACCTCCAAGTAGGCACGTGGATTCAGACACGGCCAAAGCCGGTCCCAGAGACTCATGCAGCCAATCAGCTCATGGGTACGGCCACAACAAAGGAACTGCCACGGCCATTTCGCATCTGTATATTTACATATTCTGTGATGACGATTGCCGCCGAGCCCCACCATCTCTCGGTTTGTTTACGCCGAGTAACCAAAGTGTAGTCTAGTTGCGATTTCTTCACACTTTTTGAATTAAACCTTTGAAAAATCACCCTGTCTATGCTGTGTGTGTTTGCTTCCTTAATATACCACAATTAAATATATTTTATCTATAAATTATAAAAATTAACTTATAGTTAATACGAATTAAAACAGAGAGAAAATGGGCGTGTTGGTAATGCCTGGTAAGAAAAAGTTCTAATGCAGAATATAAACTACACTGTGTGTACACGAATGTGGTGTGTGGTCCATTAGTTGTAAATTTTCTGGACTCAGTTATGCTTTGTTAGCACGGGGAATACCCTGGAAGCAGAACTTAAGCAGGGCTTCAGAAAATTTGGAAGTAACCGTGAATGGATCATTGTTATAAAACTTGGCCGGCAAGCCACACCGACTTCCTGACTCGTGCTAATCCAGCCCGGGGATGCAATCGGCTGTTTCGTTTTTTGTATGGTTGGCTACCGTACTCTGTTGGGTTGGCGCACTCTATTTGTTGTTGTTGAATTTTTACAAGGAATTCTTCAAAAATTAGTTGCCAATAACATTTTTGTATAACCACAAATACTATAAGCAAATTTCACAAAAACTTAGTGTGGGATGTGTAAAACTAATGTTGCATTTCTACAAGTTAGTATTGTATGCTTCATGTTTTTTTATAAAGATTCGGCAATTATATGTTTTATAAAATAATGTGCCGTAGATATAAATTATTTCAACTGTAGAGTTAAAAGAAAATCTTTGGCAACTACGTAGTTTCCAAATAATTGTTCGTAATAAGTGCAGAAAATGTTTACTGTTAGTGCCACGAGTCCTGGCGGGTGAACTTACGGAGGGCGGAGTACGGCCGGCGAGGGGAGAAGTAGCTGCGCGCGCAGCCTGACGCAGCCTGATGTCGTTCTAAAAACATTAGCCTCCGTATAGTCAGACAATTGCGTGTTTGCCGACGCGCCCCGGATATTTTTGCAACAGCTAGTACGTAGTCGGGTTGTTACTAATATCAGTCGCCGCTGACCGGGCCGTGCCGGCATCTAGGGAGGCCGGCACTTGTGGCGAGCACCATCAGTGATTAGCTTAACCTATATTTTCTAGTATTTGTGACAAGTAAATACACTGAAGAGCCAAAACAAACTGGTACACCTGCCTAATATCGTGTAGGGCCCCCGCGAGCATCCAGAAGTGCCGCAAGACGACGTGGCATGGACTCGACTAATGTCTGAAGGTATGCAGGAAGCATTGAAATCTGCGCCAATTTGAGAAAGGGTTGCACGTCTGTCACGTTTAATGATTCTCGTCAGTCGTAGTTTGTCCCGTTCGTTCACAATCTTTTTCCGGCCGCAGCGATGTCGAAGATTTGATGTTTTATCGGATTCCCGATATTCACGGTACACTCACGAAATGGTCGTACACGAAAATCCAAATGTTATCGCTACCTAGGAGATTCTATGTCCCATCTCTCGTGCGCCGACTATAACACCAAGTTCAAACTCACTTAAATCTTAATAACCTGCCATTGTAGCAGCAGTAACTGATCTAGCTGCTGACCGCATCGCGTTACTCTGATTGGTTCCATACCTCTAGTATTTGCATACGCACGCCTATACCAGTTTTTTTGGCTCTTGAGTGTATATGCTATTTATATCTGCGATATTGTCACTGTGGTAAAAACGCACATGTGTAATTTATCACTAAAACGCGTAATTTCTAGTTTTGAATTTTAAAACACCAGCACGTAACAACGGTTATGATCGCAACAACGGTGTTGATTTGGAAACATCAGTATTCTGAATGTTTATTTTAAACAAATAATCCTGTTATTGTGCCTCTTGTTGTTTAAGTTATTTCGTTATATTTTCCAACATTCCACCAATTACACAAAGTGGGCAAGATCAGGCGCCATAACCGCAACTGTACCTCGGCTGTCATACTCGTCAATTTTATTTGTTTTTATAAACACTAACATAAAAGTGCATACAAAATAAATATATTTCACTGACAAATATACTGCTATAGTTAGCAGACTAACTGCATAATAAAACAGTAGGGCGTAGCAAACATAATAAAAGTGAATATAGTTATTATCGTAAGCTTTGTTGGTTACTCAATGAATATTTTGTTTAAAATCACTCAGTGCCATATAGTGATAAACATGCAAACTCTGGTACTATAAACGGTTAGCTGTGACGCTGAAACACGTCACAGGCGGCTGAAATGAACCGTGACAAGCAAAGCAGGTATCACAAATCACCAGTGAATGTGAGTCCTTAACTTTTAATGGGAGCTGGAATCTTGGTTACCTCGCAATCATCAATACACACAAACACACCACGAATTTTAAATTAATTTAGCATAAAATATATTTAAGCTATCTTTATAGATCAAATTGCATTTGAAATAAGATAGTTCAATTTTAACCAGAATAAAATATTATTATCGAAATACATTTATTTAACAGTCATTTTTAAAAATATGTTTTAAAAATCGCTTAGAGTTCACTAATTTTTTATGAAGTTCATTGATAATTGTTCTTCTAAACAAAACTACTTAGTTTATTTTTATTAATTATATGTATACATTACAAATTTGTGGTTTAATCCTTTTTTACCACTGCGAATGTAAGAAAATTTTGTCAGTTCACTTTTTCAGCATGGACCACTTTTGGAAACTATTTCACCATGAGCATTTTCAGTTTCAATTATTTTTGTTGGATATTCTCTTTGAAGTTATATACTGCACCTAACGTGCATCGCTCACGTATGCAGAATTTTTATTCTAAATACACGGGTAGGATTACGTTTCATTATGTAGGCATATGTATATATTCCCCGGTGTAGCAATTAGTGAGGATAAACTTGAAAATCACTCGAAATAAACACGCCGTTATCTTAAAACTATGTGTAACCGGTTTTCAACACGGTGAATATCGTGACTGCCAAGCTTATTAGGACCAGGCAGGAGGTAGGGCGTAGCAAGGCCGTGTGAGTAATGACTAACGGAACTTAGAGGAGTGAGAGCGGACGTCACTGTCCCGTATTTCTAGGGCCACTGCAAGTGTTACGTGCGAACAGGCAGCCGACCTCCGCTGCAAGCTGGCTCGCGTCGTGTTCATTTATCATTACGTGATCAATCGTGTAGCAGTCACGTCATATGGAAAAGTCTCTCATGCTTCCTCAATGAACGGAATTGTTTTAAATAATCAATTAACACACGTTTAAAAAAATAGTTTATTGAGACGTCAAATCTTAAAAGTATAGAAGTTTCCGTTTGTATTAAAATCCATAGGCAACAAAAATTTTCATTAAGACAAATCTTTAAGTTCTGTTTAATAGCCTCATAACGAAAATATAATTACAGACAACGGTCTAAAATAAAAGAACCCAATTTAAAGTTCCTAAAATTTATGCCAGTTGCACTATCAATGAGGGAGACACATTATAATTACGAGGTTCAATACATTTAATTATGAAATTAATATTACCTAAATCACCAGACATGAACATTATTGAGCATATCTGAGATGCCTTGCAACGTGCTGTTCAGAAGAGATCTCCACCGCCTCGCACTCCTATGGATTTGTGGACTACCCTGCAGGATTCATGGCGTGAAATGCCTCCTGCATACCTTCAAACATTAGTCGAGTCCATGCCACGTCGTCTTGCGGCACTTCTGCGTGCCTGTGGGGGCCCTACACAATATTAGGCAGGTGTACCAGTTTTTTTTGGCTCTTCAGTGTATATTAACTGGCGTAAACGTATATCGTCAAGTTTTACATCAAATGATATTGCAGGAATATGGTATAATTGAAAGAAATTAAGATTTGCAAGTGATGTTCTCAAGCTGTGGTCGCCGCTGCTCCTAGCTCAGTCATCATGATATCTCCAATGACCATTGGTAAAATCAAGAAGTTAATTGACTGGAAAAATGTCCAACATTGAGGTGCTTCTTAATCCTAGAGCATAAATAGCACCAATTCTCGGAACAGTTCGTCTTCTTGCTGCACTAAACGACGAATTTCCAGCAGCCCACTCAAAAATTACAGGCGTGCCAAAAAATATTCTGTGACATAGCACAGTAATCTATAATGTGAGCTGGTGGCAACAAAAACTCAAACTCTCCATTACACACGAACGCGTAAAATTGGGCTTTCCACAGTATTCTTCCTCGGCAAAACGCCCAGCGTTCGGCGTGTGCGGCGGTCTAACACGAACTCCGCTCAAACTGGAATTAATTCTACTTTAATAAAGGTCGTTACACTATCCACTATGTTCTCGAACATACTAAACAGAAAGAAGTCGTGGATTACCTGCGGACACGGCGCCTAGGAGGTCCTCACTCTGCTAGGACAATTGTTCACAAGGAGATATCATAAATTATACAGACACACTGAAACGAATATAGAACTATAATTTAATGCAAATGTCTTTATAATAAAAGTGGATAATTGAAGGAAGAAGGAATTAAATTGCGAAATACATCTAGAATTTTCTTGAACTAATTAAGTTACTTGGATATCCCCTTTTGGCTTTATGTTGAGACCACTGTGTTTTTGGAAATAAATGGTCAACGAACGGAACATAATACTATCAATAAAGGACTAAGACAAAGATACAGCCTTCCTTTAACACTTTTTAAAATAATTGTCGTCATGTTTAGAATGTGAAAATTATTTGTTTTCATGTTTGCAAAAAATTAACACTCAAATTCTTTGTTTTCTGTTAGCGATCAAGTTAACTGACAAGATAGTGCAGAAAAATTGCAATATGCAGTAAATATTTAAATAGGTTTAAAAGCAAACTTATGCGTTACACATTTCTGCTGATGAAACAATGAAAATGGCTAGTAAAGGCAAATTGCCCGTAAGAACAAAAATGAAGTAATAGAAAATATAATGTTGAAAGTTAAATATTTTTAATGCGTTTTACATGAACGGGATATAGATAAGAATAAGTTTTAAGCAGAAATTCAGAACTGTATTCTTTTAAATATTTATAAGTTTTATTGTTTAAAATCTTGGCATATAAACGAAAATCAGTGTTATATTCGTGCATAACTTCTCGCACAAACATACAACACACATTGGCACAGATAAGTTTAATATATTAAAATCAACATGGGCGTGGATATAGAAAATTTGAGTTGCCCCCCCCCCTTTTTCCCTTCCGCACACTCACGGAAAACTAAAATTCGGCGTCTATAATGCACGGTGGCAGTTAATGTATGGCTTATTTTTATTTAGCACACGGGTATATTTATTACAAGTAAAAAATACAGATATTGAATTTTGTCTTAGCTCACTCACATATCGCTATAGTTATAATTTGATGCACCCCAGAAATTATTCTAAGGAAAAAAAAGCATGCTATTCTTGTCAGCCATGTCGTCTGCGATGGTAGCAGTTGCACAACCAACGCCTTTCTGATGATGACTGTCGCCCCTGTCACTCCTGTACATTATTCGACTTCTAACTGCCGAAGATAACTAGCGGGTCTTTGCAGCTGCTCAAGATTACTGCGGCGCGATTGTCATTCACTTCTATGCTTATTGGGAGCCGCTTTACGTCTTGGAAACAAACAATAGGCAGGGTAGAAGTTACCATGTCACGAAGTGTAGCGGTCAAGTACCGATCAGAACATTGTAAACTCCACGTCAATTATTAGCCTTCGAATTTGTGTTGTGTGGTAACCAATTTTTTTTCTTAATTGCCTACTCGTGACGTGGTCATAAACGATGTTAGGTTATAGAGGTACGTAACTTAATAAAGCAAACTTGCTGGGAATGAGCGCGTGCCAGCCGAGTGTTGGCGTCGCAGCTGAGGCAGTCGTGGTGTTCGCCCCAAGCAACGTGTTGTTATGGACATCACGCGGCGATGGTGAAGAGGCAGTGACTAACACATTCCCGGGGAGGATTCCCAGATAAACCGCGAGGCGGGCGTGAGCGACGCCAACATTGGCCTCCCATAAAGGCGGTGGAGAGAATGAAACAAACACACAGAGAGAGAGAGAGTGACGGCAGAAGATCTGATGACGCTAGTCACCATGTAAATCATTATTTTTTTAAAAAATTCGTACGTAACACTTGTAGACATTACGAGTACTATCTCCTTGCACAAAAACAAATATTAAATAGCATAATTTTCCCATGAAGGCATGGCAAAATCACAACTTTAGTGTTTTTTGGGATGCACAAATAATAATAAACTGAACTCACTTACCGAAATGAGCTAGTTCCCTTTAAATAAGACACTACGAGTTACGTCAAGAAACATTTGAAATCACACTATGAAATGTTTCTCGCAATTTTTATAAATTGATTAATATGATGACATTTTTACAAATTTGTGATTTGTAACAGATTTTTGTAACACAGATTTTGCTCACTGCACCTTAAAATGAATTAAGACATGGCTAGATACAGGAATATTTCGCGAATTCATTTTAGGACAAGCTAGCCTTCAAAACCATGTATATTTCTGCTATGATTTCAATTGGGCCACACTTTATCAGACACGCTCAGGTTGAACACTGTGCAAATAACAGACTTGCATGGAAACAAGTTCAGATTCCCGTAGCACCTGCCTCGAGGCAAGAATGTCTACCCACTGGGACAACAAGCAATGAACAAATAACAGAAGAACTAAAATACGTATGATACTGGAGTCCATCCTACAAGTCTTCGAAATCGCTCAATTTTCCTGTCTCTAGTCATGGCCTTGTTACATTTTCTGTAAACGTGGCCTTAGAGCCTTCCTGCTCCCCAAAAACGATCAGTTGAACTGAAGCGGGCGTTTTCCTATTGTTATTTCACTAATTGGATAGCAAATGGCATGTGACGGTCGGTGTTGCATACATATCTGCGACTGCTCAGAACTGCTGCCACGGGATAAGTAAGAATCGGAAGAGGACTGGGCTGATTGTTAACGAATGCGTCTAGATTATTGATTATCTCGGTTGCCATGTTTGAACTTTCTTTCTCCTCGTGCCGTAACATTGCGGGTAGTGTGCTGCAGCAACGTAAATTCGGATTTTAATTGTTTCGTAACATCAGATTTTTTTTTTTTTACTGTTGTATCCCAGAGATTTTGTTGGCTTTAACTATTTCTAAGTCATGCCCTTCAAATGGTGCAATGTATTGCACATCAGTAAAGTATTCAAGTATTTGGAAGCAGTATGGGAATTAACTTTAAAATGGTTCCATACAGCAGGTCACCCGCAATTGCTAAAGTTTTTTTATATCGATGTAGGAGATATATTAGGTTTTGTGGTCATAATTAGCCATCGACTTAAGTAAGGCGAGTACTTGTACATTGAACGTGATCCAAATTCAGTCTATTAGAAGAGTTAGTCAATTATAGTTTAACTAGTATACAAGAGCGGGCGTCTGAAGTGTGTTCTGTGAAAACGAGATCGCACATCTCCAATTTACACAGACATATTATTTTATATTAGTTTACAAGCTACTAATAAAAAAAACTCAAAGTCAAATGCTACCATGCCCATCAAAATGTAACGTACAGAAATTGCCGCCTATAGGTGGTTCATGGTAATCTGAGCACTTTTGAAAGCACTGCTTAAAATGTTCTCGTGTGCACAAAGCGTATTCTTCAATCACATGTAAAGTTAATTTTGACATGGCCCTGATAACTTTATTCATGCGTCGGTTAAGTGAAACTATGTAATAGTTTAACAAATTTGTTAATTATTATACCTACGTGCAATAAAAACAGAAAACAAAATTAATCATTTCAGTATTCACAAATGGTTATATAAAACTTTTAATTAAATGTTAAGACATAAAAATTCTTTCACGTCGTTGCCAGCTTACTGGGTGCATGCCAGTCAGAGTGATCGTTAAAATACACGCAGGTAGGGTGAGTGAGTGAAGAGATTTGGACGCCTCCTAACATCGAGGTCTTGAGAGCCGATGGGAGTGAAGGGAGGTAGGTGTGGAGCAACGCCGGAATGAAGGGGCGGGGGAAACGGGAGATCCCCGAGAAAACCCGCCAACCAGCGGCATGGTCCGGAACGATTCCCACATGTGAGAATCCGGGAGCGGCCCCGCGGGAATCGAACCCGGTTCGCATGGGTGGGAGGCGGGTAGTCTAGCCACTACACCACCGCGGACTCTACGTGCTGGTAGGGGGAGTGACTTTTTTGAAAGGTTGATTTCTAAATGTGCTCAATTAAATGTGAACAGCTTATAGCACAGTAAAACGCACTATCGAATGTATTTTTTTTTTTTTTACATTTAAGCGCAGTAAGAAAATGGCGCAATGTATACAGCCAATCAGTGTTGGAGTTCGTTCTCATCAAGGAGACACTTAAAGAAATTATTTGTAAATTTACCACGTTAGTGTTTAAGTATGATGAGAAAGCGCGAGTGGTAAATTGTTTTCCCACATAATAATGTTACCGTTCCTATATTTTCTCATGAAGGAGTAAAATGCGTTAAGTTTTCAGCTATGTAAAGCAGATTTACATACTCGCTGTCTGATATATGGTATTATTTCCTTAAAGTGTATAATTAAAAACTTCCATTACAGCTTAGGAAGATTGCCAGAAATGTTTTGCACCGAATTGCTATTTCGCGTTTGATACACTCTAAATATGAATCTGTGAGAAATTCACTGTTTAAATCAGTTAATAGCATCTGACTTATTCAACAGTCACTTTGGTCAATTAAACTTATGAATTTGTGAGAAAATTACAGTTTTCCTTCACTTATTGATTCAGAGACATCTTCAACTGACTCATCAACCATTTCATTCAATCTTTTTTCAGTGACTTATTTTTTTACCGATACATCAGTTAAACATTGTTTATCAAATTACAGTTAAACAATGTGTATGAAATGAAATTGAAACACATATATAATAAAACCATTAAATTGTATTTTATGTGAGTTTCCTCTTTTATAATACCATACGATGCAACATGACTAATTGTCTTTCATTCAGTTTTTAAGTCTTTCATTTCCTCTTCACGTAATCATCATGGCGCTCGGTTTGAAGGTTTGAATTGCATTAAATGTGGAGAAGCAAGTGCACTCATGCACACCGTTTGTTTTAACAATCCTAATGTTAACAATTAAACTTAAAACGAAAAGAAAGGACATACAATATAAAGTTACATATTTTCGATTAAAAAAAAAAGTAAAATACGTTCATTTCCCGTTTTCTGCTCAAAGTTGACGAGGTAGCACGGTAGGTCAGGGGCAGAGTGGCAGACTTGTAGTCGGAGAGTCACGAGTTCGCGCCCCGGTTCCTCCGCGGCAGATTTTTAATTCGCATGTCGCGCACACGTGCACTGTGAGTTTGTCATCAGGTCGATCTAACTTGAGATCGTCAAACGTCAAACCACGCACTGTCACGTCACTCACGCTCTGTTCAGCGGTAATTGTATCGGTCACTATAGTCAATAACGTAAACTTTCAGCAAAAAAAAAAAAAAAGTAAAATAACGTGTTCGAGTCCTGGTCACCCGAAACATTTTAATTGTTTTTTAATTACGTTAAATGACACATTTTTAATGTTTATTTCTTGTAGTGATTTAATTAAATTCAATAAAACATAATTAAATTCGCTGCACGCAGTTGGCCGACTCTTATTTATTTGGTGAAATCGTTACGCTGAAACAACCAGTGGTTTACCACCGATTCTAAATGGAGCCATTTTGACTTATTCGAGTAGTTAAATTTCACTGCGAATGAGTGGTTTTCACTGATTCCAATCTATAGATATAGTTCATCCACGGTCACTTCCAACTTTTATGAAGCTCTGCTAAAGTTCTACTTCCAGGATATTCCTCCGCCTTATGCAAACAAAGCTTAACGAAGTATACGAAACTACACCAAAGGGACTACGCGCCGGTTTCGCGTGCACTCATTGTAATGTTATTTTGCATGGGAACTATTTCTTTCTAGGCATTACCAACACACAAATATATTCACAGTTTTTATTCACATTAATTATGAATGAAATATTTTTATTTATATATAGGATATAAATACAATTTTAATTTAACTATAAATAAGACATTTTTATGGTAACACGTGTATCGGACACTTGCGATACCCGACATACTGTGGAAACAACCAAACATAGGGTAATTTTTCAACGGTTTGATTTGTGAAAAAAAACCGCGAATAGATAGGAATAGCGAAATTTCGCGAAAAACTTCCAAGACAAGTTATATTTCAAAACACTGTAGGATCTTCTACCGATCTTGATAGGCTGAATAACTTTTTGACACGTGTTAACTGTCTGCACACGAATCACGTAGTAGCCGTGCCGACACTGCGGAATTCTGAGTGGTCCGGTCAAATATGAAAACACCTCAAACAGACAGCAACCAATGGCAGTAGGCAGAATGCTGTTGGGTGCTTGTAGCATTGAACTCTACCGTATACTCGTATTTATTAGCGAACAATGACTGGCTGCACCTGTAGCGTGGCACCGCAGCGCTGTAAGAGGACGGCCACAAGTAGCAGCTCCCACGCGGAGCACAAACCCCAGATCGGCTCGCGAATAGAAAAGCAATCTGGTTAGCCTTCAAGCCCGAGCTGCAGATCTGCTCGGCGTGCATTCCAGCACGCAAGAGAATTAACTTCAGCGCGATCACGGCGCCCTCGCTGCGGTTTACGTCCACTTGTAAGGGACGAACGTGAATGTTACTTGTCGAACTGCGGCTGCAGGTTTTCGTTGTAGAAATAAGTCGAGGAAGGGCCACGAACGACTTTTTGTTGAAAGAGACTTCTGAAGGCGTCACGTGCGTTTGTAAATGAAGGTGAACCACTTGTTTAGTGAAATATTGTACACATTGTCTAGTGGGGCCGTCCAGAAGAGGAGTGGGAGAGAAGAAAACAGATAATGAAATAAAGCCAGAGTGAATGATGGGAGGTGCGGAAGTGACGCTGGTCACGAAATGATTCATTATTTAAAACATTCGTACGAAATACTGTAACACAAATGTAGACATTACGAGTATTACCTCTTCTCGAAATCAAATTAAATCGCATAGTTTTCGCAAAATGGCATGTCAAAATCACAGTTTCGGTGTTTTTTGAGACGTACAAAAGTAGATAGATAATGGAGGAGCTGGGACAGGGGCTTGGGGCTTAGGGCGGTAGGAGGGCAGTGGCATCTGGCAGTGGACTAGTGGACTGACATTTGACCTTTGACCTTGGAACACACTGAAAATTTCTAGAATTTTCCTTAAAAGGTCCCGAATTTTCCTCCAAATATGCAACACTTCCTGCAAAAAGTTTTCTTACCTAAATTTTTATGAGTCACTCAGTCTAATAATAGCGTGACCTTGTTTGAAGAATTTTCTAGTTCATGCTCTGTCATTCCATGCCATCAGGGCCGTCGCGTGGTTTGTTGGCGCCCGGGGAGAAATTTTTCAGGCGTCCCCCCCCCCCC
>NQII01000175.1:302995-313819 GCA_002778355.1 Clitarchus hookeri | reverse complement strand
CCCCCCCAAATTCCCAAAACTCATTGGTGAGACAAGTGCCAAGCCCCTGCGTTCGTTGCGTCGTTGTCTGTGTTTTTGTGTCCTAAAAGAGACACCCAATTTAATTAACTTACAAGAATACCAGAATCTGGAATTAAAATAACAATTAAAATATGTTTTTAAATAAGATTGTATTAAAAATCTAATTAATACAAATAATGTGAAAAAATCTTAACAATCATAAACAAATACTATAAGCGTTATTAATGCAAATTAATAGTGTGGAAAACATGGATACATACATTGAATAGAATATAGAAAAGGGATTCCCATTTATCAAATAAAGATAAGGTACTAAACACTAAATGGCATTCGCCTGGTTTTTGCACGAGCAAATGTCGTGAGAATTTCCTTAAAGTCTATTTTTCGTGCCTCATCGTTTTCAATGGACAAGATGGCCAGAGAATTCAGTCTCTCCTGTGACATAGTTGAGCGTAAATATGTCTGTATAAGTTTTAGCGTACTAAAGCTGCGCTCAGCACTAGCAACTGTCACCGGTGTAGTCAACAAAACTCTTAGTGCAATCCAGAGATTCATAAATAAGTCTTTGCTGCCTGTTTTCTTGGTTGCCTGCAACACATCAATAGGTTGAATTTGGGGTTCTTTCAGCTCCAAGATGGAATTCACATGTTGCAGTTCACAAAAAAATTCATTGCCGTTAATATCGGATACGTCGTCAGTATTTTTTAAGACGGATTCTAGTTTCAAACAACTTTGTTTTAAGTCATCTTTTGCTGGAAGGTTAGCCACGTTATACAAAAACCCCCACTGCGAATTATAGTTATTAATTGCAGTTGGCCTCCTTTTCACTGAAGTTACAACTATATCCACCAATGGATAAAAAACTCCCTCTTGAACGTGTCTTCTGAAGATGTTTGCACTTCGTCACCACTTTCGTACAAAAAGACACGTTTCTTTTTGCGAATTCTTTTTTTCAGGGAAGACTGGTTGTATTTCTAGCTCTTCTGCAATTTCATTTGCGGAAATTATTGCCTTATTGTATCCACTTACTCTAAATTTGTCTGACAAGTCCAAGCAACTATTGAACTTCTTCACAGCATAACTAACGCCATTTGCTTTCCTTTGAAGACTTTTACTGATGATATTGATTTCAAACAGCAAATCATGCCATACTAGTAAGCATACTAAGAAAGAAAAGTCTTCCATCTGGCTGACTAAGGAATGAGCCTCACTCGCTGTCTGAGGGTCGTCCGTTTTCTCATTAAATTCGATCAAAGCATTCCGGACTTCGACGTACTGATAGCGAACAGCCTGAACCGCAGATACGCGGGATTCCCATCGTGTCTCACATACTTCTTTTAGCGTGAGATTCTTGACATGTCCACTGATCACACACCAACGCTGGAGAATTCCAAATAGAGATGTAAATTTGACCGAGGATTTCGCTCCATCAGAATTACCAGGTTCAGACTATGGCATCCACAAGGCATGAAAAAAGCCAGAGGGAAATCTTCTAGTACACCAGCTTGAATTCCTTTGTGGATTCCTGCCATATTGGCGCCATTATCGTAACCCTGCCCCCGACAGTCATTCATGTTTAGTCCACATTCGGCAATTTCCTTAAACATAAGGTCAGCGAGAGCTTCTCCGGAGGTTTCTTCAGTCACTCGATATGCTATAAAGCTCTCCTCTATGTTAATATCATACTTTTCTTCATTAACATAGCGAATACTTAGAGATGTTTGCTCTTTATGGCTAAATCGGGAGTGCAGTCCAAAATTACTGAAAAATATTTGACATTCTTTATTTTCTTGATGATGCTCTCCTTTTCTGCATTGCCTAACATATTAATAATCTCATTTTAAATCGATACACTTAACAAGTGAAAGTTATTTTCTCGGTCGGATAGTCTGCGTAAGTGTTCCAATAAAACTGCATCAAACTTCCCTAATAGTTGTACAAGGCCGAGAAAGTTACCATTGTTTTTTTGTAAATAACTTGGAAGACGAGCCTTGAAATGCTATGTTATTCTCTGCTAAATACAAAGTGATTTAGACAAACCGTTGCAACACTTCTTCCGAGCATTGTGTTTCAGTGTTGATTTGATTAATAATTTCCTGGTTGATTGAAGTACCCTACTTTGAGTCTATTTTCAGCCATGCACCACTGGACCATTCATTAAAAATTATCCGGTGACATTTCATGAGATTTCAACCTATCAGCCATGTGTTTCCAATCATAAAACCCCATTTTTTGTCCAAACTGTGATTTTGAGGATGGGTCAAAAAATCCTACAGCAAAAACAGTAAGCAGAATAATTTTTTTCGGAATAAACTAACCAACGTCTAGGTACTTTTTCGCCGTTTTCAGCGAAACGGAATCGAAAACAATTTGAAAAATGCCTGTTTTTGGAATTCTTTGGATACTGATAATCTTCTTTGGAAAAGTCAGCAGGGCATTTTACAATTAGGTCATTGCGCTGCACTTTGAAGATGAGAGCTGTGGCCATGTTCCAGGGTCTTCAGACAAAGCCAAACTATCTCAATGTTTGCTGGAGTCATTGTCAATGTCAGACTCTAAAGTTAAATTTACCTCTTGGTTATCATCTCGACCTTCAATGTCTGTATGAAGGACAGGAATTTCTTCGCTAGTCCCTTGAACACTGGTAGTTGGTAGGTCAAAGACGCTAACGGGCTCTGCCGGAACTGCACTTTGGACATTAACACTTCACGCGCTAATTTCTAACCTTATTTAATTCTCGCCGCTGAGCTCGCGACAACTTTTTTGACATTTCGGACACTGACACAACTACACAAGCCAAACACACAATTCACGTAATTGAATTCAACACACAATTCAAGATCCCGCTTTGCTCGGAAACAGTGACAAGACTGGCAGTGGCAGGTGGATGCGATTGCGAGGAATGCGAGGGGTAGGATGGGTAAGTGGGATGGGGTGGAGGGACTAGCGGCGCCGGTCCGGCGGTGGGGGATGTGAGGTAAATGTCTCAACCATGAGTCAGCGTCCTAAGGTCGGGTGAAATAAAAATAGAACAGCGCTACACGGCAGCGACTGTGTGCGTGCGTGAGGGCGCCCCTTATCGACAATGTAATATTGATATAGAGATAATTCAAGGAAAGAGGAAGGAAGAGGAAAGAGGAAGGGGCCTACGCCTACTACACAGTAGAGTTAATTATTAGGCTATTATTATAAACAGTACAGATGCAAATCCAGTTGCTCTACAAACTGGCATGACAAGCAAATATTTATTTTGGGATAACTTAGCAAATATAAAGTTATTAGTGTCAAATATTGATTTGTTCAATAAAAAACATGCAACGTATTATTCAAAATTCATTCTGTTATACCTAACTTAAAAATAATACGTATTATTCAAAATTCATTCTGTTATACCTAACTTAGAAATAATACGTTGTGTGAATCTAACTTTTTTTCAATTTTAATCTTTTCAATTTTTGTTGATTTATTTCACCCCCCTTCCCACGCGGCGCCCGAGGCGATCGTCCCGGTCGCCCCTCCCACGCGACGGCCCTGCGTGCCACCATCTTGTTTCTAGAATTTTCCAGTACGTGCTCTGTCATTCCAAGTCAACATCGACCATTTTGTTTCAAGAATGTTCCAATTCATGCTCTGTCATTCCATGTCAACACCGACCATCTTGTTTCAGGAATTTTCTAGTTCATCGCCCCCTCATGCTACTTCATGCTGTCACTTTACCTTGTTACAAGCACATATTCTACGACATACGCGAAGTAAGCCTATGCTTAACAAACCAGTACTAATTACAACAAGCACAGTATGTCTACGGCCTTACGTCTAGACACCGTGGGTCATTAGAGACGTAATCAAATGCTCGGGTTCTCAGGGAGGAGAAGGAATTGGCCACGGGCTACATCAAGGAACCATGCCAGATTCGCGAGAAGTGATTTAGAAAATCTCTAAACGAAGAAATCAGGATGGCTGGAGTGGGAATGGAACCTGGGTGCTGCCAACATGCGAGTCTAGTGAGCTGCCTCTGCGCCACCTCGCACGGTCTCACTGTTTACTGCATGGCATAAACCAACTTCCACGGCGACTCAGTCGGCAGGAGGGTACACGTTGTTATAGGCTGTCCACGGTCAAGTGAGCACTTTTGAGGCCCTAGTTACTTTTCCATTACAGCCATTTGTTATCCTTTAACCACCTTTTTAAATAGATAATTGCCACGTAATTAATAAACATAGTGTGTATATTCCACCGCACTCGGAAGTTAACTTGTAATAGTAAAATTAAATATATTTATTTATTATTATTCCAAATGAGAGCGCTTTCAAAAGTGCTCACTTTATCACGAATAGTCTATAGTTATGAGAGCTTTTCTCCTGAAGAGCCAGATCCACGCCTTCAGGGAAAAAAACAATTCGAGGACATATAACTTGAAAACAAATAGTTTCAGGACAATTTGTTTTTAACAAAAATATTTTTAAGAAAAAAACATTTTGAAAATTGTTTTTAAAACAAATGCATTAGTAAAAAATGTGTTTAGAATCAATGACAAACGTCGGGCAGGTATTGTGTTTGCTGACCAGGCGTGTCAGCAGTTCAGTCATTAGCATCGAAAAATGGTAATCTGAGAAATACACCACTTGTTCGGCGGCAGGCTGTGGTGGGAGCTACGGTGTAGCGAGACGAACGGAAGTCAAGAGCGGCTAAAGTAAGATTTATTCTACTCCAGGTAAGAACAAACTGAGCTTACAGAGTTTGACGTAAGGACAATTTCTACCGCTAGGTGTGTTGGTGTTCCAAAGAGGTTGCTTAAGCTGATGGTAAATCGTTAACTTCTATTTGTGAGTAGAAGCTTGTATTTGGCCCGAATCGTGACATGCTTGCCCCAAGTTCTAACTTGATTTTGTAACTATTCACACCCTCCAATGACGTTTGCACGACTAACCAGAAGAAATAAAAACGTATTTGTCTTTGAGCGTTCAAGATATTTTCAGTAAGAGGGGAAAGGGGGATTTTAAGAGCGAAATTAATATAGCTGTTATTAAATGGAAATTTTTTGATTCAGTTGTCGCATTTAAATAAAGCAATTGTGTAAACCAACGTCTTGCTAAACCCAGTTTTACGATCGAATGTTAAACAACATATAGATGTATTTCGTGTTAATTTTTCACTCGAGTGCAAAGAACAAAGTTCATTCTTTACATTGGGCGTATAGAAATACAAATCAGAAAATATTCCACAGTTAAGTCTATTTATTTTATGAAAATTACAAATACCCCAATTATTGACGTGCGAAACGGAGAAAATCTGGTACACATGTAATATCAGAGCCACATGAAGGCGAGAATATATATATATATATATATGCTGAACTACTTGCACTGGGGGAACGCGGTTGTGTAATGGTTAGACTACTCGCCTCCCACCAGGGCGAACTGGGTTCGCATGTGGGTATCGTGCGGGACGATGCTACTGGTCGGCGGGCTTTCTCGGGGATCTCCCCATTCCCTCGCCCTTGCATTCCGGCGCTGCTCCATACCCACCTCGCTTCACTCTCATCGGCTCTCAAGACCTCGATGTTAAGGCTCCCGCCTACCTGGAGCTTTTTTCGGCGCTGGAGGCCGAGAAGCGCGGGAGCGATAAGGGTGACATTGCCACGCGCATCAAGTACCCCATCGCCGCTACGCTCATGTCTCTGAACTAGCGTGCGGTGTTCTCGTCGCACTGCATGTTGGCCTGCCTATGAGACTTTCAGCGGTGACTCTGTTATTTTACTGTCGGAATGTCTGTAAGAAGGTTCAATCCAGAGCCCTTGAGTAGTTTTGTGTGGACCTGACGCGTATATTCTAAAACGTAGTGTTAAAAAAAAAAAGCAGTTTTAGCAGTTTTGGAGTGCTGTGAAATGGTGTTTCTAATGTGCGTGACATTTTAAAAGTAGTCAACAGCCGTCGTAAGTGTGTGTTCGTTTCGAAGAACAGCACATTGGACGCACGTTTAACAGTTTCGCGGGAAAACGTGTATTTCAAACACTCCGCAACACAGTTGAAGGCCTAGGTAGGCGGGAGAGCCGCCCAAACCTCTTCACTCACTCACTAGCACTGAGCTTCCCGACCTGAGTGGAAACAACCTCAGCTGAGTGCGGAGCTGACTACTACGTGTAAGGCCTAGCCCGTACACCGTCACCAACTGCTCATTGGTGCAAGTAACCCTCTGACGTCACAGAACACTGTCGTATACGGCATAGCACGGACGTGTCCCAAGTTGTTTGTTTTTGTTTACATGTCAGCGCCCGCAAACGGCAAAGATAAATAATGATGGATTGATATCGAATCGTGGGGACTGAAAAAAATATAAACGCTACCATTGAAGAAAGATATAATCGACTTTGACGTACGAGCCAATCTCGCAGCCGCTAAACTAAATTTTAATTAAATAGAGAACCAAAAATGTAGTGACTCGAACAAGAATCAAAAAGCAAATTAAGTTAAATCAAAGCAAAATCAATAACTGCTCATTCATATAACTCGAATTAAAAATAATAATAAGCTACGCGTAATAATAATACGTATAATGAAATTGATGAATAGTAACATAGGGTCTATTGGTGCGCCGAATTGAGTGCACTCTGGTGCGCGTTTCTGAAAGCTTAGCTTCGGACGAGTACGCTGGAACACGCGTCCATGGACCATCGTACCACGGGCAAGGTACTCTGGACTAGACCCTGCAGTCGCCTCTACAGCCGGCTAACTTGGGCTTTAACTAAGGTGCTCAACTAAACCCGCTCGTGTTCCCCGTCGCCTTCTGGCGAGTCACCAACATGCCACTAATGACAGCCGGCTGCCTGCCTTACTTCAAGTGCGTCGACCTGCTTCAACTTCAGGGTACGAGGGCTCTGTTATAGACTTGGCGTTCCTAAAATGTAAGCCATTCGCACGAAACTCCCTATTTGATGCTTAAGGGCATCGCTGCCTCCATCGTTTTTCTCTTGCCGAGAAGCGCTACAAGAGCGCCATCTCCGCTACGCGCAGGGCTCCGGACTGGCGTGCAGTGTTCTCGTGGTGCTGCGTCTACCTATGCCACTTACAGAGGTGACCCTATCATTTTACTGATGACAAGTCTGTAGCAAAGTTCAATACAGGCTCCTATCGTAGTTTGGCTCGTGTCCAGCTTGTATGGTTTTTTAAGATACGACAATCTGAAAAAGCCCTTATTAGTTATACTGTATGGCTCGAAAGTAATATTTATAACATTCGCGGTAACTTTAAATTACCATTGTCCTCGCCTGGGGTGTGATGTATTTTCGTAGGTAAACATACTAGGGGCACCTTTAACACGTTCGTAAAAAAGCAGGATTACAAACACCCTGCTACACGGTTCACGCTCCAGGCAAACGGAACCCTTAGGCGAACCTAATAAATTGACGTATTTAAGTGTTATTAATAACAACAAAATACTTTCGGAAATATGGTTCTCTAAATTATTTTTTTAGCCTGTTGCCAATTTCAGCAAAGAGTTAGAACTGTCAAATTCCGTTGAAAAAAATGTCCTCATATTTATATTTTTCTATCTTTATGTTTGTGAAAGTGGGATCTAATTTTGCAGTACTTTTGAAAGGCTTCCGTTGGTTCATTACTAGCCGAATATTGACACACACAAACAAAAAACAATAATGTTCGCTCTTGCCTTTTCCTTATAATACTTACTGACAAAGTTACAAGTACCCGGCACTGTCAGACTAAATATCAGGAATCCTCGGACGGCTACTGGAGAGAGAGGCACGGAAGGGGAAAGTAGCCACAGATGACTTTCAGAATCCAAGGCAAAGCGAAGTACCACCGTAGTCGTAGCCGCGGCTGCGCGTCCAAGGTCAAGAAGCTTGGGAGCGATACGGGCGACACTAACACGCACGCCTGGTGCCTCATCGCCCCTACGCGCAAGGCGTGCAGTGCTTCCGTCGTGGTCCTGTTCTCTGCAAATTAGATATGCAACAGTGGGCTTTTAATACATGCGGTCAAAGTCCACAGATTAAACTACGCCCGTATATTTCTACTTTCCTCTTACCGCTTAAGGAAACTGCATAGGCACGCTTTAAAAATGCGATATTTCACCATTTGCACGAGTTTTTTTTCTCCACGAATAAACTTAATATGATAAAAGTAAAAATACAGAGGCATTGATAATGTTTTTTTTCTGGTCAAAGGTCGTATTTCCAGAACAGATAAGGTTTTATTCTTTTCTTATCTTTTCTTGTTAAGAATTGTATTTCCAGAACATTTATTTACCGAGATACGCGAACACGCGCAAACAACGATCTCACAGGAAGTGCGTCACCGTAGACTGCTCTTGAACGACGATGTCCGTGAAATGTGTTGTAATAACGTCTACCACTCGGCCCAGCAACTGTTATATGGTGGCTGTCGAGCAACCGAGGACATTTTCCTGCGAGCGATGCCCGACAGCATTTAACGTGGTCCAGCTGTGAGTCGTTCCTAAGCTAATGCTCGTAGGAGATAAATGCGTTGTTACCGAGCTAGAGCGTATCCAGGTTCGCCACAGGACAGAGGCCTTATGATAATTGGAGAAAATGATCTAATAAAATTTCGTAATTTAGTAACGTAGATACAAGTCATCATTAGAGACGCGGAAAATTCGCGGATTCATTTCAGGACCAGCTAGATTTCAAACAAATGTATATTTGGCTTTCTTTCCAATTGGATCGTAGTTTGTTAGCCACGCCCTGGAAGAATTTGAGCCAGTAACTAATGAGCAAGAAAAACACCCCCCCCCCGAATACCCTGCTACCTGGCCTGGATGTAAAACCGCAGCATCAGCCAATGAACAACTTCCTGAGGCTTAAGAACACAAACGACTGTGCTGCCTAGCTTGTTGCCAAATTAATACGCGCAATTTCCATGTCTCTAGGAATCATCATCACTTTAATCAATACATTGATTAAGTTAACTTAGTTATCAAAAAATACAAAGCAAATGGATGACACACTACAATAGTGACGCGCTCGTAGTGGCCGGTCCCGCACAGCGAATTTTTTTTTTATACCGAAGCTCACAGATGTTTGCACTCCGTCGCTGCAGTATACCTAAGGGCCCTGATTTTCGCGAAAAGATTTCAGGACAAGTTCTGTTCCAACGCACTTTAGTTCAGAACCACTTCCGTAATTGGATCATTTGAATTGTTATGCGTCTTATTTGTCTGCCCGCGTATCACGGACGGTCAGTATCGGAGAAACTTAACTCTGATTGGCTCAGTCATGTAACAGATTGTCATCCCACAATGACCAGCGGCCAGTAGTCAAATGAAGTCTGCAAGTGTGCACATAGGATATTGAAGTCTAGCCTCCGCGTAAGTCCTTTCACGTAAAACAGGCGGCCCCTAGTAAACCCTGGAGAAGTCGGCGCCTTCGTAGCAAAGTCACCAGGCACGAATCACGCTGGACTGTGGGATCAACACACGCGGTTCTTATCTCCATTATCTACTATCTCTCTAGCTGAGCACAAACGGCTACTGCTCAGCTCAAGCGAGCCACGCAGATAACGACTTGCCCACTCGGATGTGAACAGAAGATGTAATTATATTGTCATTGCTCTCAGAACTTCTATTTTAATTTTCTCCAAGAAAAGACGCGGTAATGTCGAGAAGCTTTTAAGGAGCAATCATGGTCTCCAAAGGGGTTGCTGTAATCAATTCACGGTCACTTCTAACTTTTCTGAAGCCCTGCTTAAGTTCTACTTCCAGTATATTCCTCCGCCTCATGCAAACAAGCTTAACCGAGTCTAGAAAATTACACGGAAGGGACAACGCACCGCATTCGTGCGCACTAAAGTGTAATCATATTTTTCGTGAGAACTATTTTTTTTTACTAGGCATTACCAGCACACCTATTTTCTCCCAGTATTTATGCGTTATAAGTAGGGCCAGTGACTTTTCGCTTAAAAATTTGAGCACACAGTGGACTTCAATTCTATATACACACCTCAGCTGTTGTTATTCCTCCGTTGGCTGCTGGTGCCGTGTCCGTCTTTGACTAAGTAACTCCGACACCGAACCTTCGTGATTCGTGCGCAAACGGTTAACACAGGTCAGAACATTTTTTAGACAATCAAAGAAGCTGGACGACCCTAAAGTGCTTTGGACTGTATCTTGTCTCGAAATCTTTTCGCGAAACATCACTGCCCCTAATTATAAGTAGGACCCATCTGATTCTCGCGAAAAGATTTACGCGGTGGCTAGACTTCAGTACTCTACGTGCACACTTGCAGTCTTTATTTGGCTATTGGTCGCTTGTCATTGTGGGAAGACAATCTGTTACATGAGTCAGCCAATCAGAATTAAGTGTGTCCGTGATTCGCGTCCAGACAGATAAGACGAGTAACAATTCAAATTATAGAATCATTAAAGTGGTTGTGAACTAAAGTGTTTAGGAACACAGCGAGTGTTGAAATATTTTAGGCGAAAAAATAGGTGCCCCTAATTATAAGTATACACGGAATATTATAATTTATAAATAAATATAAGTAAATCTCCTGGTTAGTAAAAATAAGATGTTTTTATGTGACATAATTATAATACGCTTGTGATACATGTCGTATTATCGTCTCTCAATACTTCGCTGCTTATAGCCGCCCACGTCTCTTCACTCACTCACTCACACGACGTATTTATGAGACAACCGAGCACGACATACGTGGGGTGATGTTTCGAAAGTTTGATTCAAAACGCACGAAGACACCGCGAACAGACTACACATGCTATATCCGCCGCGACATTGTAACTGCCATATGCTTCCGCGCTTCGCTGCTC